>SJYQ01000258.1:137193-189753 GCA_006410935.1 Redunca redunca | reverse complement strand
ACAACTGTGAAATAATTTCTTATAATTATGTTTTGGGAGTATCCCGGAAGGTAGGGTATCGTATATGAGTGACCGTGGAAAGGTCGACAAAGTTACTGCATTGGGGACATTAAGGAAGCACAATAGGAAACAATACCCATTAAAAGGATAAACTTCTGCCATGAGACTGTTTTATGTCGACCGGTTTTAGAAAACGTTCTACAGGAAAAGGACGAGACTCATGCCTTTTAAAACCCATCTATTTGCCTTAAAAGGATGGGGCTTAAAGTCTGTTTTGTATGTCTTTAAAATGTTACAAGGATTCTTGGAGTAGATTTACATTTTTTCCAAGTCTAAACTTAGTAGTCTAGAGTTAATCATGGTTCTCTCTTTTTTAAAATTGAATAAAAGAAATTTGCTGACAATTCTAAAGTACTTTTCAGGGCTTATTTTTAGAAAGTAAACTATGTAATGAGAATATATGCTATCTGAATTTTTCCCCATATACCTTTCTAAAAATTTATTTTAAAACTATCCTTAAATGTTTTCATTTGTAAATATTGCTGCTGCTTGGCCATATAAGGACTTACACAAGGACTCAAACTTACCTTTCACTTGTCTATTAAGTAAGTGTCCAGGGATAAGATGAATGATTGGCTTTAGCAGACAACCTTATTTAAATAATAATTTCTTTCATCAAGGAGGTGGTTCCAGCATGTTGTACCATTAGAATATCTTGAGAACTTCAAAAAATACATCAATATTTAGGTTTAGTCCTCAGAAATTTTGATTTCATAGGTCTACAATAGAAATTTGACAAGCTCCACAGGTAATAAACATGCACCCAGGATTTAGAACCATTGTATTCAAGCAGGAACCAGGTGAGGTGGGGAAAGGTTGTGAGAAAAGTAGAAATAGGAGTGAGCCTTCGTCATTTCTGTCTCTTCCATATTTACAGTAAAACAATCCAGGAGAAGAGGAAAATGAAAGATCACTGAAAATCCAGAGTTCAAAAAATGAACTAGAGTTTTCTTTTTGTCATTGTAGACATTGAAGGACTTTAATGAAACTTAAATGGTTCAACAAAAGATGCTCTAATGGATGACAGCGAAACTCCTGCATATAATCTGCAGATAGAACCACAAGATGGATGTCATCCTGGTGACGGCGTGGAAAGTATAGTAACATGCTTGCCTTCTGCATCAGATGAAAATGAAAATCAACTTGATGGGGATGGGCTTGAGCTTCTGACCAGCAGTGACAGTGCAATGGGCAAACCTGAAGTGTTGGAGCAGGACAGTCTGAACAATAATGAAAGCTGCACACCAAGCTCTGAGGTGGCTGCAAGTGAGAACTCGGAAAACATTTCTTGTGAAAGCCCCAAAGACGGTCAGGCCTTCTTGAGAAAGGACCACAAGATACCTGGAAGCAAAAGTTCAAGAGGCAAAAGAGGCACTATAAAGAAGATACCACAAGGTATTTTTTTTTAATTATTATTTTTAACTAAGAATAAACAGTCTTCCCATCCCATACTGTGTGTATTGTCCTGCTTCTTGCTTTTCTTCTCTTAATATGTTCCAGAGCTAGTTCTGTGATAGCACGTACAAACCACAGCTGTGTGGTATGCCATGTATGTGACATGTGTGTCTATAGTGTTCATTGTATGGGTGTACCATGAAGTATTTAACCACTTTATGGCTATTCCCAGTATTCTATAATAAATGTGTTGAAGGTGGCATTTTTTGTACATGTCTTTTCCCTAGATCCTTTTAATGTGTGTGTATATATATATAGCCTTTTCCTATATCTGTTAGACCATTTTCTACCAATATCAGCATTAAAAATTTCCTTCCATTGTCACTTTGGCTTTGATTTCTAACCAGTGAGTTTATGGGCTAGTCCAGTCTTACACAGCTTTTTTGGATCTTTACATCTCACTTCATTAATGTATATTAATATACATTATATAACAATGTTGAGTAAGACATCTAGCTTTATATTACTTTGGTTACAGAGTATTTTTCATCTGGCATATAGTTTAGCAGTTAAAATTTGGAGCTATGGACTTTTTTTGCCTGAATCATAAGGCACCCTTGCAAAAAGGCATCCTCTGGTTATTTTTTTATCAGAACCATGTGAGTCTAGAGAGTTCTGGACACCTTAGTCTGGGCCACCTTAGTGTAGCACCACTTTACCTACACCTACGGCTGTGTGAGGCTCTGGAGAACAAAATGGACTGTCTCATCTGCTCTCTTCTACTTCTTTGGCTGATTGAGAAATATGGTCAGTCTATCCCTATCCTGTTTTTTATTTGTATTTGTTTATTTGGAGTAAAATATGAAACTTTTCAGTTTCTACAAATCCTTGTTTATTCAGTAGGGCAATTTGACAACTTTTTATTGTAACTCATCATTTGGCTTTCCAATTAATGGATCCCTTTTTCTTTGCTTTTTCTTAGTAGACGTAAAGCAAAAAAAATTTTTGATGAGAGATTTGAAAGCATTTTCTTAAAAGACCTAAGTGTAAACCTATGATATATACAGCGCTATTTGTATGTAAATTGATTCACTCTGTAAACATAAGTCAACAAAAGTTATTTGTTCCTTTCTAATGTGACCTTGTGATGCTTTTAAGAACTGAGACCTAGTTGCATATGTGTAACAATCAGTCATAGCTTCAAGATTGATGGCTCCTTTTATTTCTTCCATGATCTTATTCCAGTTACCCTAGGTGTGATTATATAATTTCAGGTTATTTAGTACTTATTATCCAGTGAGCAGATATGTGTAGAATTAGTATTCCTAATGCATTTGAAATATATGATTTACAAAATTTAGGGACACTTTTTATACAGATTATTTTTTTACACCTTTAATAAAATGAGTTTAAGAGTGTAAGAAAACTGAGTTATGAGTTGTAAAACCTAAGTTGAAATCTCATTATTTCTGGTTCTTGGTCACTTGGTGAGTCTTAACCATTCTGTATTTTAGTTTCCACGTCTCTGTAATGATGATGTTCATCTCCATATATCTATAAAATTCTTTTTTGAGCTGTGAATTTCTCAGATTTCTGAATCAAGATGGTACAGTCTAAACTCAATTAAAATTTGATAATTCCTCTCTAGTGTATCTGTTGAGTTTTTCATGTGTAAGTAATACATTGGTACATTTTTGTTTTTAAACGTCATCTTTAACTGGAGTACTGCAAAAGCCCTCTGCAAACATTTCTTCCATCTTACGTTTTGCCAATCCATTCTGCATGTTAGGGTTAAAAAGGCAGAGAGTTTATAGTTTAGAGATCTAGACATGAGCATATTGACTCTTTTCACTATTTAATTCCTAGATCCTACATAAATAAAGTCTCACAGTTTTGCAGATAAATACTTTTCTAATAATAGAATAGCTTCTCAAATGTGATTTGAAAGCCATATAGAACATGATGTTCAATTCCAAACCAGAAGTAAGTTTTTTATATCTGGGTGCCCTCTCAACAGTTGTTTTTTGGAAACAAACATTAAGGTGAATTTATTTACTATTATGCTTACAGGTGGTGCTTGTGGTAAAGAACCCAGCTGCCAGGGCAGGAGACCTAAGAGACATGGGTTCAATGCCTGCGTCGGGAAGATCCCCTGGAGGAGGGCATGGTAGCCCACTCCAGTATTCTCGCCTTTAGAATCCATGGACAGAGGAGCCTAGCAGGCTACAGTCCACAGGGACTCAACAGACAGGACTGAAGTGACTTGGCACACATGCACACATTATGCTTAACTTGTAGTAATTTTTCATGTATCCAGTAGCTAGTACTAGGGGGAAAAAAATGGAGTAGTAGTATTAGGAGACATCATTCTTTACTGGTTTTCTGGAGGCTGCATTTCTGTAAACATGCTAAAACCTGGGACTTGTCCCCAGGAGAATCCCGTTGTCATTATATTACGAGAATATTTTTTTCCTTAAGAGAATGAATCCCGTTGATATAGTCAACTAAACAGGGTTTCAAGCTGCATTCCATCAGATTTTCCCTGTGGCTAAATCTGGTGGAGCTTTAGGTAAATATCCTAAAACAAGTGAAAATCAATATATTTTTTATTGAATTATAGTTAGAACCAGTAAATTTTTAACAACTTGATTGAGCTATAATTCACATACCATATAATTCACTCATATAATAAAGTATACAGTTCAGTGATTTTTAGTATATTCAGAAATCCATGCAGTCATTACCATGGTCAGTTTTAGACAGTTTAGTTTATTTTCATTACCAGAGAAAGAAACCCCGTACCTATTAACAGTCATTCCATTTACTCTGCCCTGACACAGCCTATAGGAGCTTTCATGGGGATTCATTTAAATTCCCTTGGAGTTTCATGAAGTTCATTTCTTGAAGTACTTTTTCAGATCTGCTGTATATAAAATCTAAGTGTTGAGTTTAGGTTACTCAGACAGTTGTGTGCCCTAAGTGAGCCTTTTATATGAAAGGAGAAAGGAAATAATGGTTTCTGAGTTTAAGACAGTCTGGCTAGATACCAAGGTGCTTAAATAATAAGGTAAGCTTATAGAACCAGACTGTGGCTTCGTGTAGCTCATTAAATTTTCTGAAGTTCTGCTTCTTTAGGAGCTCAGCAAAGCAAGCAAACTGAAAGAAGTGCTGTTCTTTCCTCTCAAGATAAGTGTCCTTCATGGCATCTGAAAAGAAAATAAGGATATTCTTTTGAATATGTTTATGTCAGAGTCTGATATGATGGCACATTCCTACTAAAACACTTAAAACATAGGTGATTTAGGTAGTGAAAGGAGTGGTCTTTCAGCCTTGTTTGAGTCCCATCCCCCAAAAGTCATGAAATATTAATAGTAATTTCCATGTCTTCAGTCTTTCAGTTGTGGCTGACTCTTTGCTACCCTATGAACTGTAGCCCACCAATGCTCCTCTGTCATAAAATAAAGTTGTGGCTATGTTTATGTCTTTCCTTCCTTATAGTGACATTGAAAAAAAGAGTCTTCATTGCTGTGATTTCATGTTATGATTCTTAGAACCATTGCATAAGTAAAATTCCTCAAATTGCCTGTGTATGCTGATGCCTATCTTGGCCATGAATTTGGGAAATGAATCAGAAATAAATTTCAATATGTGAGTATGCAGTTTGTATGCTAAATTTGCTGTGCTTTGTTCCTTTTTCCTTCCAAAATTTCCTCTTCCAAAGGTTCAAGTTAGTGCTATGAAAATAGAAGAGGGCTCAACGTTTAAATATCTTCAGTTGTTAGCTAAACACATTTAAGCAGTTAAAAGGAAATATCCCTTCCTTTTCCTTAACACTTCATACTAGTATTATGAGAGACAAGGCTGAACAATGAGTCAGCTCCCTTCCGACCTGACCTGGGGCCAGAGGGTTATCTTACGTAATTATAGCGTGATTACCGGCTGCTGGGGGCAGCATTCTCCTGCTGTGGCCTCAGGTGGCAGCCTCTGCCTCTAGAAGGAGCAGCACAGCCTGTGGCTAAGATCTCAGGCCCCAGTCAAGCTGCCTGTGACCTAAGGCAGGCGACCTGAATCCTGTCAACAGAGGTCCTTACAAATTAATGGCCAGGGATTAAATTAAAGACATAATAGGGTGAACCCAAGCACTTAGGAGACACTCCAAGTAGTAGCACAGCTTTCAAGATTGAATTGTTGTCTGATAGGATAATTATCTTTGTCAACTAAAAAGAATCACAGCCTAAAGGCTGAGAATCATACTTTATTTGACAGACAGAACTGCGACCTTAAGCCCAGGATGCAGCCTCTCATGCAGCTCTACAGAACTGCTCCAAATAGGTAAGGGAGGAGCCAAGATACATAGGAGTTTTCGCAACAAAGGCCAGGTAGTGGGACTATTAGAAGATCACTGTTCATTAAAGAGAAAGAGACATCTCAAATTAAGGAATTCAGTGCTTTTCTACAAATGAGAAGATGCAAAGGCTTGCTGAAATCATCCATTTGACGCGCACCTCAGCTCTCTGGGACCAGTATCCTGTGCTCTCTTGTCCTGGCTCTGGGTACCTCATTGGGGTGGCTGCGGTGGCTGACTACTAGATAGTAGGCATCCAGTTTCTATCCCGAGTTCCCTCAGGGTTCACCTTTTGGGCAGCTGTAATGTGATGGCATGATGGCTTGATGGCTGCAACATCCTGTGTTTACTGATATGGCAGGTGGAATTTTTTTTTTTCTCTGACAGCCTGTCGGAGCTCTCATGGGCATGCATTTATTAAATTCTCTTGGAGTTTCATGAAGTTCATTTCTTGAAGGACTTTTTCACATCTGTTGTACATAAAATCTAGTCTAGTAATTATTAATAGAGGTGAAGCCAAAATTCTGGAACTTAAGAATACAGTGATTGAAATGAAAATTTCACTTAAGGGGATTCAACAGCAGATTTCAGCAAGCAGGAAAAAGAATCTGTAAACTATGTCCAGAGGCATGGATTTAAATTAAAATGCTCTGAAGAATAACTACTGTATAATATTTTTGTATGATAGAAACTTTGAGGTGTACATACTGTTGATTAAGAAACATCACCTCAATCTTTGGTAAGTAATATTATTTTTGTCTTAGAGATGGAGGAGGGGGAAACATAACTATTGCAGCCTCATAAAGATACGTTGGTGGAGGAATTTAAATTCTGTATTGCTGCAGGAAGACAGTTTGGTAGTTCCCTGAAAAGTTAAACAGAATTATCATTAAATCCACCAATTCTACTTCTAGATATGTCCCCAGAGTAATTGAAACGAATGCCTCAGATAGCTGTACACCAGCGTTCAAGGCAGCATTATTCAAAGTAACCAAAAGGTGTTAACACCCCAGAATGTCCATTGCTAAAATATATGAAGAAAAAAAAATGTGTATATATATATATATATATATATATATATATATGGAAACATTTGTTCAGCCTTAAAAGGAGTAATAATCTGATACATGCTGCAACATGGATGAATCTTAAAGACATTGTGCTGAGTGACACAGCCAGACACAAAAAGACAAACACTGTGTGGCTCTACTTACATGAGGTACTTAATCTAGGCAAATTCATGGAGGCAGAAAGTGGAGTAGAGCTGTTGACTTGGAAAAAAAAGGACAGCCTAGAAGAGAGATTGTTCAATTTGGCAGACTTTCTGAGGATTTAAACCCAGGAGTCAACCTTTTTCCAGAGAGACTGTTCCCAAGAGGTAAGGTAAAAACTGGGGAAAAGAGCAATTTTTGCAACAAAAAACCAGATGAAAAATTACCATTAAATAATGGAAACTAGAAAATGTTAAATAAAACTCTCAAGTTAATGAATTTAGTGCTTTTCTATGCATAGGAAGATGTGAAAGTCTGGACTCACTGAAATCATTCCTTTGATATGCATTATAATTATTTAGGGCCTGTATCTTGCTTTTTTCCATCCTAAATCCCCTTAGGATGCACCACTGGGGAGAGGCTGCAGTGGCTAATATCAGTGGCTGGCAGCTTGTTTGTGTCCATCCTAAGTTCTCTCAGGGGTTAGCAGCTGGGCAGCTGCAGGGGCTAATAATGTGATGGCCGCAACATTTTTTGTTTACTGATATGGCAGGCAACATTTTTCATCCACAGAGGATTCCAGATGTAAAGCAGGAGGGGAATGGGGAGTTAGTGTTTAATGGGTACAGAGTTTTTGTTTGGGTGATGAAAAGTTCTGCAAATGGTAAGTGGTGATAGTTGTACAACATTGTGAATGTAATGTCGCTGTATCGCACAGTTCAAAAGGGTTAAAATGTTAAGTTTTATGTTACATATAAAAAAATCACCAAATAACAATTCATAGAGTTCCAAATTCACTGTCATGGACATATTTAATTTAATTTGATTGCAGCTTGCTGAGTCTTAAAAACAGAAGTTCTTGAACATTTTCTGAGCACTTGGTATATGAATGCCACCATGCTACCTGCTTTGTATGAAATATTTAATCTTCTTATTAAGTACCGCAATTAGCCTCAATCTCTAGAGGAGGAATCTGAAAGCAACAGAGAGAAGTAACTTGCCCAGGATTGTACTGCTGACGGGTGACACTCTCAGGATTTGATCCCAGGCAGTCTGACTTCAAACTGAGCCTGATTGTTAATCTACGCTATTTGACATTTTCTAAAAAGTTCTGTTTCATGTCCGACTTAAGATACTTTGCCACAGGACCATTTCACACACACTTTCTCTCTGAGTATGTTGCAGCTATGCTTCTTCAGAACAATTCCTGCCTACCAGCCTTAGCAAGATGAAACATGATCAGAGAAAAGGGTGTTGGTTCACCCTGAAGGAAGTGGTGGAGTTTGGTTTGTTTCATTAATTGTCTCTGAATCCTCAGATTCTTTATTTGATCTAGCCTCAATGTAGTGAGAAGGACTGTCAACAATTGGGTCAAGGAAAGTTTTGGGGTTTTTGCTTTTTGTTAATCTAGGATAAAAATACCTTTGTGCTCAGTCGCTTCAGTCTTATCTGACTCTTTGTGACCCTGTGGACCGTAGAAAACCTACCAGGCTCCTCTGTCCATTGGATTCTCCAGGCAAGAATGCTAGAGTGGGTTGCCATGCCCTCCTCCAGGGGATCTTCCCAACCCAGGGGTTGAACCCACTTCTACCATCTCCTGCATTGGCAGGTTCCTGGAGTTCTTTACCACTAGCACCACCTGGGAATCCCCACTAACATCTTTTAGTCTTCTGGACAGTTTCTTCCCGTTTAGCCAGAGCAAGCTGGCTAAAGCAAGCCTGAGGACTCCCTTTAACACAAACTGGAAGTTCAAAGTTCAAGCCTCATCAAGAATTCTCTTAAATACATCAAGCCAATCACCATTCCCTGTTCTCTCAAAGCATTTTTTGAACACCTTGGAAATCATCCTGCCTCTTGTTGTAATTTAGTCATTCAGTCATGTTCAACTCTTTGCCACCTCATAGACTGTAGCCCACCAGGCTCCTCTGTCCGTGGAATTTTCCAGGCAAGAATACTGGGGTGGGTTGCCATTTCTTTCTCCAGGGGAAAGTTTTTTTTTTTTAAGCAGTGAATGTAGTTTTGTTTCCTCATATCCTTCTTTGAAAACTCAATGTTCTTAGTTGAAAGTAGATTATGGAATTGTGAATAAATAGCAGTGTTAATTTCAGTACAGTTCAGTCGCTCAGTCGTGTCCAACTCTTTGCAACACCATGGACCGCAGCATGCCAGGCCTTCCTGTCCATTGCCAGCTCCTAGAGTTTACTCAAATTCATGTCCATTGAGTCGGTGATGCCATCCAACCATCTCATCCTTTGTCATCCCCTTCTCCTCCTGCCTTCAGTCTTTCTCAGCATCAGGGTCTTTTCAAAGGAGTCAGTTCTTTGCATCAGGTGGCCAAAGTATTGGAGTTTCAGCTTCAGCATCAGTCCTTCCAATAGTGTTTGCTATGATTGGTGCATTCTCTTGGCAAAACTCTGTTAACCTTTGCCCTACTTCATTCTGTACTTCAAGGCCAAATTTGCCTATTACTCCAGGTATCTCTTGACTTCCTACTTTTGCATTCCAGTCCCCTATAATGAAAAGGACATCTTTTTTTGGGTGTTAGTTCTAGAAGGTCGTGTAGGTCTTCATAGAACCATTAAGCTTCAGCATTATTGGTCAGGGCATAGACTTGGATTACTGTGATATTGAATGGTTTGCCTTGGAAACAGATCATTCTGTCATTTTTGAGATTGCATCCAAGTGCTGCATTTCGGACCCTTTTGTTGACTGTGATGGCTACTCCATTTCTTCTAAGGGATTCTTGCCCATAGTAGTAGATATGGTCATCTGAGTTAAATTCACCCATTCCAGTCCATCTTAGTTTGCTGATTCCTAAAATGTCGATGTTCACTCTTGCCATCTCCTGTTTGACCACTTCCAATTTGCCTTGATTCATGGACCTAACACTCCAGATTCCTATGCAACATTGCTCTTTACAACACTGGACTTTACTTCCATCCCCAGTCACATCCACAACTGCTTTGTCTCTGTCTCTTCATTCTTTCTGGAATTCATTCTCCACTGATCTCCAGTAGCATATTGGGCACCTACCGACCCGGGGTGTTCATCTTTCGGTGTCCTATATTTTTGCCTTTTCATACTGTTCATGGGGCTCTCAAGGCAAGAATACTGAAGTGGTTTGCCATTCCCTTCTCCAGTGGACCACGTTTTGTCAGAACTCTGCACCATGACCTGTCTGTCTTGGGTGCCCCTACATGGCATAGCTCATAGTTTCATTGAGTTAGACAAGGTTGTGGTCCATGTGATCAGATTGGTTAGTTTTCTGTGATTATGGTTTTCAATCTGCCCTCTGATAGAGAAGGATAAGAGGCTTATGGAAGCTTCCTGATGGGACAGACTGAGGGGGAAACTGGGTCTTGTTCTGATGGGCAGGCTTCCCTGATACCTCGGTTGGTAAAGATTCCGCCTTCAGTGTAGGAGACCCCGTTTCAGTTCCTGGGTCAGAAGATCCACTGGAGAAGAGATAGGCTACCCACTCCAGTATTCTTGGATTTCCCTTGTGGCTCAGCTAGTAAAGAAGCCGCCTGCAGTGTGGGAGACTTGGGTTTGATCCCTGGGCTGGGAAGATTCCCTGGAGAAGGGAAAGGCTACCCACTCCAGTATTCCGGCCTGGAGAATTCCATGGACTTTATAGTCCATGAGATCACAAAGAGTCAGACATGACTGTTTCTTTACTTCTCATCTAAATGAAGTTTCTTAAGAGAGTCCATATAGAGTATATTCCTGATTAACAGAAAAATAAAGGATTAAAGAGATTGACTTTGCCTAGAGTTGCAGAACTAGAAAGCAGTTGATTTTTGAATTCACAGGCAGGTACTTGACTTCCAAGCCAAGGCTCTCATTTAATCTCTGATTAATTTCAGTTGCTTCATCTATAATTTCTAATCCCTACTTTATAATGTTGTGAGGATTTAGTGGCATAGTGAATATGGGCTTGTAGTATACTCTGTGGTACATAACATTTAACCAACATTTTCCCCAAGAAGTGTTTTAAGCACGTGCTGTTTGTCAGGCACTATGCTTACTGTTGATGTCACAGTGATGAAGCATACCTCTCCCCTTTAAAAGCCGACTGACCAGGCAGAGAGACCAGCATGAACAAAAACCAGATTGTTTTTCTAAAGTCACACTAACCTGTATATAAGAAAGCATCCTTATACTCTGAATAGTAGTAGACAGTATTTGAAATGATTGAACTTTTATTGTTTTAATTTGAAGTATAGTTTTATAATTTTGGGTTAATTTCTGCTATGCAGCAAAATGATTTGGTTATATAAATAGTATTTTTTTTAATATTCTTTTCCATTATGTTTTATCATAGGATACTGAAATATAGTTCCCTACCCTATACAGTAGGACTTTGTTGTTTATCTCATATATATATATATATATATGTATGTATGTATGTAGTAGCTTACATTTGCTAACCCCAGCCTCCCACTCCATCCCTCTCCCAACTCTCCCCCCATTAACCACCACAGATCAGTTCTCTGTGCCTGTGAGTCTATTTCTGTTTCATAGATTATTCGTTTGTGTTGTATTTTTGATTCCACATATCAGTGATATATTTATCTTTCTGACCTACTTAGTATGATATTCTCTAGTTGTATCCATGTTGCTGCAAATGCCATTATTTCATTTTTTTATGGCTGAGGAATATTCCACTGAACGTATGTCCTACATCTTCCTTATTCCTTCATCTGCCAGTGGACATTTAGGTTGCTTCCATTTCTTGGCCGTTGTTGATAGTTCTGCTATGAACGTAAGGGTGAAATACATTAAGCCTTTAATAACCCTTCTTCCATCCCCATCAGCTTAGTTTATATCATTACTTTCACTGTTTTATCCTAAGTATAGTCATTGCTTCTGTCTTCACCTAGACCTGGATGTCTTATTGTAACATCTTTTCAAACCCCATTTTGCCTGTGATAGTTTCTCGTTATCTTGATTAATCACTACCTCAAGTACTAGCGATGAGATTTTTACCTTTAAGTTATCTAGTTACGTCATTCTCCCTGTCACGTAGAGAAACAGTCAATATCTCTTCAATATATTAACAAATGGTACATCAGTGCTAGATTGTTAAAGGAGACTACTGCCAGTAGTTTAGTGTTAGAGCACATTCCTAACGAGTTAAGGTGAAGGGTACCAGCACTGTTCTCCCCAGGTGTGTCTCTTGACCACCATGAGAGACAGATTCTGAGTTGAATAAAACTACGTGTCAAACTGACACAATTCAGTTTGAATTTTATCGTATGATAAATTGATAAATTGAGTAAAATCTCTCAGGTAAGATTACTCCTCTAATCTCTGGCCCAAGGCAGTTCCAAGTTTTGTTTTGTTTTGTTTTTTAAGTATAAACCTCAATAGGTACATGTAAACTGTGATGTCTATTTTAGAGCTTGATGAAGTTGACAGATACTAAGTGAAATGAAGGCCTATGATTTGACTGTCACCACCTACATATACTTATAAATAGAACACCAAATTGGTTAATGGCAAGTTTTAACCGTAGCCCACAGATGAAGACAAACAGAATTTTTTGTTCCTGTCTGTATGTATAAATTCATATCTGACACAAGAAAGCTTCATTTATGTTGAATGACAGTTTGTAGTGAAGGTGAAATTATATGTACCAGTATATGTTTTGATTTGGCTTTTCTCATTAATGGTAAATATATCTTTACCGTTAAAATATGTCTTTACCATTAAAAGAAAACTTTTAATGTATTAGAATGAATTTTCCTATTAATTGATGACATGTTCTTAATTTTCTGAAGCAAAACTTTTGTAAGACCAATGTGACATGAAAAATAATTAATTTGAAATTCACATGGAAAAATACTGGAACTTCCATGTTATGACATAAATGCTTTGTTACGACTACTTTAAAATGTTTTAGTACATTATGAACGTATCAATTCACAACATGCCAGTCATTCTGAGTACTCGTGGTTACGCAAGTATTTATTTTCCTATTGTCTTTACTAAAAATAAGTTCAAGCGTGTTCAAACTTACAGTATTGGTGAGTAATAAATAAGCAATTTGATATTCCAACATAGTTTTTATAATTCTTGTTATTCAATGTGACAGTAGAAATATGAGCTTCATTAGCTTTATTTAAACTTCCCTCTTAATGTTTTCTTCAAATTAAAAAAACAGTGCTGTCTCAGAAGTGCTTTACAAGTCTTGTGACCTTTTTAATTCAAGTGACACTAAAGCCTCAGGATATTAATTTTAAGATGCTCTTCGGGAGGATACCTGCCTTTTACATTCACTATCTCATTTAATTCTCACAGTAATTTTATAAGATGGTAGAACACCCAGTTTAGAGGTCGATTGGGAGGCTAGGGAGTGAAGGATTGACTGATGTGCCATAGGAATAGCTAATAAGTACTGGAAAACAGGAAGGGCACTCAGGGCTGCCCTTATGTCCCCTGTCATTCTTCTTCCAACTTTTTGGGAATAGTTTTCTCAATGAGAGTTTTTTATCCTAGCAATGTGAAATTAATCAGGATGTATTTTAAGTAGTGTAAAAATTGATGTAGCTAGAATTTGGCCAACTATTATTTTCCTATTGAATTTTATGTGTAAAGTATATCCTTGTCACTTAATTACATGTATGATAACAATTTATGTTTCTTTGGAGGTGGGGGTTTGGTCACTGATCATGTCCGACTCTTGCGACCCCATGAACTGCAGCCTGCCAGCCTCCTCTGTCCATGGGATTTCCCATGCAAGAATACTGGAGCGGGTTTCCACTCCCTTCTCCAGGCATCTTCCCCACCCAGGGGTCAAGCTCGTATCTCCTACATGGCAGGCGGATGCTTTACCGTCGCACTACCACGTGTGTTAGTCATTCAGTTGTGTCTGACCCTTTGTGACCCTGTGGTCTGTCCACGAAATTCTCTACACAAGAATACTGGAGTGGGTTGCCATTCCCTTCTCCAGGAGATCTTCCTGACCCAGGGATCGAACTGGCATCTCCTGCATTGCAAGCAGATGTTATTTTTTTTACCATCTGAGCTACCAGGGAAGCCCCAAAATTATTTCCTTAAAAGCTTAACAACACTGAAAACAGAAACCTGCTCTTTAGTGTGGAATGTTGCATAATTCTTCTTGCAAAGCCGTTCAGTTATTTTCTTGCAAATTCTGATATGCTTCTATTTATGCAATCCACGGTTTATGCAAAATAGTCACAGTGGTTAAAAAAATACAGCACGTGGGGTGTGGAACAGCTAGAAGATACTTGTATTACACAGGTACCCTTACCTTCAGTTCTCTTAAATGATTGAACAGCCTTGTTCAGAGCAGTATTTTACATTTCATTTATTTAAATCGTCCATATTTGGGGTGTACAACATGATGATTTGATACACATAATGCAGTCAAACCAGTTAACATGTCTCGTTTCATAGTTATCATTTATTACTGTGTGATGACTGCAACTAAAAGCTACTCTCTTGGTGTATTTTCAGTGTTCAATGCAGTATTATTATGTAGAATCATCATGCCTGTACATTGGACTTCTAGATTTATTCATCCTACATAACTGTAGCTCTGTACCTTTTGATCAACATCTCCCCATCTGCCCCCAGCAGCCCCTGGTAACCATCATTATATTACTTTGGTTCTTTTAGTTTCAGTTTAAAATTTTATTTTTTAGATTGCACTCATAAGTGAAATTATACAGTATTTGTCTTTCTTTGTCTAGCTTACTTCACTCAGCATGACGACCTCCTAATTCATCCAAGTTGTCATATAAGGTAGCATTTCCTTCTTTCTCATGGTTGAATAATACTCCATTGTATCTGTGCATCACCTTTTCTTCAGCTGTTCATCCCTTGACAGCCACTTGGGGTATTTCCATATCTGAACTACTGTAAGTGATGCTGTAATGAACCTTAGGGTGTAGATAATCATTTTGATTCTTGATTTTGTTCCCTTTGTGTGCATATCCAGAAGTGGAATTGCTGGATCATCTCAGAGAAGGCAATGGCACCCCACTCCAGTACTCTTGCCTAGAGAATCCCATGGACAGAGGAGCCTGGTAGGCTGCAGTCCATGGTGTCGCTAAGAGTCGGACATGACTGAGCGACTTCACTTTCACTTTTCACTTTCACGCATTGGAGAAGGAAATGGCAACCCACTCCAGTGTTCTTGCCTGGAGAATCCCAGGGACGTGGGAGCCTGATGGGCTGCCGTCTGTGAGGTTGCGGGGAGTCGGACATGACTGAAGCGACTTTGCAGCAGCAGCAGGGTAGTTCTAGTCTTAGATTTTTGAGGAGTGTTTGTACTGTTTTTCATAATAGCTGTACCAATATGCATTTCCACCAACAGTTCAATCACATTGTTTTCTTGCTATTGAGTGGTTTGAATTCCTTACGTATTTTGGATATTAACCCCTTTCAGATGGATGGTTAGCAAATATTTTCTCCCACTTCATAGATTGTCACTGTGCTTTTTAGTTTGATGAAATCCCATCTGTCTACTTTTGCTTTTGTTGCCTGTGCTTTTGGTGTCATGTCCAAAACAGTCTTACCTACATCAGTGTCAGGAAGCTTTTCCCCTATATTTTCTTCTAATAGTTGCATGGTTTCAGGTCTTACATTCAAATCTCAATTCCATATCAAGTTGATTTTTTGCATATGTAGTGAGATGAGTTCAGTTTCATTCTTCCACATGTGGAAAGCCAGTTTTTGTAGCACTCTTTGTTGAAGAAACTGTCCTTTCTCTAATTGTGTGTGTTCTTTGTGTTTTTGATAAAGATCATAAATGTATAGAAACAAATCTATTGCTCTATTGTGTCCCAGTGTTCTGTGCATCTGTTATTATGCCAACTATGTTATTGTTGATTACTATAATTTTGTAGTAGTTTTTGAAATCTCACAGTCAGATGCTATTAACTTTGTTGGGTTTTCTTTTTCTTTTTTTTGCTCATGATTGCTCTGGCTATATGTGATCTTTTATGGTTCCATATAAATTTTAAGACCTTTTCTAATACTTTGAAAAATGCCATTGCAATTTTGATAGGAATTCCACTGAATCTGAGGATTGCTATAAGTAGCGTATTTTTTAATTCTTCCAACCCATGAGCATAGTATATCTTTCCATTTATTAGTGTTTTCTTCAATAGCTTTCAGGCTTCCCAGGTAACTCAGCTGGTAAAGAATCCATCTGCAGTGCAGGAGACCCCAGTTCAATTTCTGGGTTGGGAAAATCCCCTGGAGAAGGGATAGGCTACCCACTCGTATTCATGGGCTTTCCTGGTGGCTCAGATGGTAAAGAATCCACCTGCAGTGTGAGAGATCTGGATTCTATCCCTGGGTTGGGAAGATCCCCTGGAGGACGGCATGGCAACCCACTCCAGTAATCTTGCCTGGAGAATCCCTGTGGACAGAGGACTCTGGAGGGCTACTTTGCCGACAAAGGTCTGTATAGGCAAAGCTATGGTTTTTCCGGTAGTCATGTGCAGATGCGAGAGCTGGACCATAAAGAAGGCTGAACACCAAAGAATTGATGCTTTTGACCTGTGGTGTTGGAGAAGACTCTTGAGAGTCCCTTGGACAGCAAGGAAATCAAACCAGTCATTACTAAAGGAAGTCAATCCTGAATATTCATTGGAAGGACAGATGCTGAAGCTGAAGCTCCAACACTTTGGCCACCTGATGCAAAGAGCCAGCTTGTAGGGAACAAAGTATAAGGGAGGCTGGGAAGCACTTGCAAACGAGGCTCCCGGTCAGGGTTGAACATTCTTGAAAACAAGATGTTCAACCAAGAGTCCTTTGTCTGCCTTCAAGGTTAAGAGAACATTGCTTGCATACAAGAATGTTCTGCTGCTTCCTCAAAAGGAACAGTCCTTGGGCAGAGTGGACTCTGAGTTGATAAGGATGTCCCTGAAGAATGTCTTAGTTGCTGTAAACAAGCTAAGGAAAGGGTTATCTTGCCCTGCGCCTACGCATTATGTATTTTGCTGAGTTATTACGCTTGACTACTGACCATTGTGAGAGAATAGAAGAATAAAGCAGCCGCAAGCAAGCGGCAGAGAGCTTTCAGCCATCTGACTGCGTGGCTTTTTCATTCCGTTACCTGCACCAGCTTATTAGAAAAGACCCTGATGCTGGGAAAGATTGAAGGCAGGAAGAGAAGGGGACAACAGAGGATGAGATGGTTGGATGGTATCGTGGACTCAATGGACATGAGTTTGAGCAAGTTCCAGGAGATGGTGGACAGGGAAGCCTGGCGTGCTGCAGTCCATGGGTTCGCAAAGAGTCAGACGTGACTGAGCAACTGAACAACAACAACAGTAGCTTTCATCTACTTTGTTAAACTTATTCCTAAGTACTTTGCTGTTTTAATACTATTGTAAATAAAATGGTTTTCTTTTTCTTTTTCAGATAGTTTGCTGTTAGTATATGGCAATGCAACTGATTTTTATATGGTGATTGTATATCCTGTAACTTTACTGAAATCATTTGTTGGTTCTAACAGTTTTTTAGTGAAGTCTTGAGGGTTTTCCATTATAAGATTATATTATCTGCAAACAGAGACAGTTTCACATCTTCCTTTCTGAGTTGGATGCCTTTCATTTCTTCTTGTTTGATAGCTCTGACCAGAACTTCCAGTACTATGTTGAATAGGAGTGGTGAGAGTAGGCACCCTTGTCTGGTTCCAGATCTTCAAGGAAAATATGTTAACCTTTCATTGTTGAGTATGATGTTATCTGTGAGTTTGTCATATATGGCTTTTATCGTGTCGAGGTACATTCTTCTGTACCTACTATGTTGAGAGTTTTATCATTAAAGGATATTGAATTTTATTAAATAATTATTCCCACATCCATTAAGTTGACCATGTGTTATTTATCCTTCATTCAGTTAATGTGCTGTATGACATTGATTGGTTAATGTATGTTGAATCGGCCTTGCATCCCAGGAATAAATTCTGCTTGATCACGGTGTCCGAGCCTTTAAATGTGCTGTTGAATTAAGCTGCTGAGTATTTTCTTGAGAATTTTTGCATCTGTGTTCATCAGAGACATTTATTTGCAGTTTACTGTTTATGTAGTATCTTTATTTGGCTTTAGTATCAGGGTAAAGTTGGCTTTGTAAAAATGAGATTGAGACTGTTCCCTGCTTTTTGATTTTTGGAAAAGTCTGAGAAGGATTGACACTAATTTTTCATTAAATGAATTCTACAAACATTTAATTCATAGGTGAATTTTGTTATCGTTGTTTGGTCACTCAGTCGTGTTTGACTCTTTGCGACCCTATGGGCTATAGCCCTCCAAGCTCCTCTGTCCATAGGATTTTTCCAGATAAGAATACCGGAGTGAGTTACCATGCCCTCTTCCAGGGGATCTTCCCGACCCAGGGATTGAACCTGGGTCTTCTTCATTGGCAGGTGGGTTCTTTACCACTGAGCCACCTGGGAAGCCCCTTGGTGAATTCTACCAAACATTTAATGAAAAATTAAGAAGAATGTAATTAAGAGAAATATAGAATTTGGGTGATTAGCCTTATCACAGTCTTATGTAATTTAATGTCTTGGATATAGTGGTGTGGCTAGGAGGAAAAGGAAAGAAAACAGTATTTATCTTAGTTTCTTTATAGTTCTGTATACAAAGCTTCTCTTCCTACACTGGCATTACCACCACTGCAGTTAGAAAATTAGAAAGCAGAAAAATCATTCCTGTTTTTCACAAATACCATTCCTACAAAATAAAATGGCAGGCCATCTCCAGGCCAAAGGCATCTTCAATCATGGTATGCATACACTAAATTACTGAGAAAGATCCTTCCCTAGACAGACTAGCTGAAGGTAAGTACAGATGTACACAGTCTATTCAATTTCAATATGAAAATTAGAACTCATGCTGAGATTTCAGTGAAGGGTAAAATTATAATGCGTTATGTTTAGAGTTTTAAAATTTGGTGTGTTACTTCAGGAGCTCTGGGCCAAGGATTTATTCTCTGATTTTTTTTTTCCAAGTTTGTTTTACTCTTTTTCTACTAGGAAGAAAGTTTCTGTGACCATTAGCTCTGGACATCTGATTCCCTCTGCTCTCCTGGGCTCCAGAGGTAGTTCTAAAGTTATCAGACCAGAGTTTAGAGAACACGGCTTAACTTCTTTAGCCTTTGATATGATAGCCACATTTACTTTCTCATTTAGTGCTATTTCATTTGGAGCAAAGTATGACTTCAAATTATAGTTGATTCATTTTTCCTTTGGGAGAGTCAAGTTTTTGGTCAGATTTTAAGCTACATACTTTTCTTTAGATCCCTATTTTTCTAATATTTTTAATTAAGAATATAAATTAAATTCTTAATCTATAATGTATTATAAATAGAAAAGTTTATATAGAACTAACAGAATTGCTTCTGTTAACTAACTGCTAATAGAAAGAATCACATGTCAAGCAGAATCTTAATGAGGAAAATAACTTGTGGATTCTGTGGGGGTTTTTTTCCATATAATCAGTTTTATTTGAAAATTTTATGGTTAAAAGGCATAATTATTTTAAGGTGTTCTACCATGATGGAAATTTATTCTAATGTGGGCATTTTATTTACTCTCAAAGGACTTTCTTCAGAAGATACCACACCTTTAATGCAAGAAAATATACTACATGTAACCACACATGCCGCTAGTGATGAAGAATCTGCAGAAGTAAATGCTAACGATCAACTTGAAGCCTCAAAGTTGGTTCTGCAATCTCTGTTCTCACTTATACGAGGTGAAGTTGAGCAGTTGGATTCAAGAGCACTTCCCCTTTGCCTTCACCAGGTATCTTGCTGAAGTTTCAATTGCAGCCTCACTGAAATTCTGGGGCCAATATTTATAATAATCTAAAATCCAACTCTCTGTAATTGATTCTGCTCCACCTATCATTGGTCAGTCCAGGAGCAGGTGACCTTGGATCAGTAGCTGGTAGGAAATCTGGCATGTCACTGACTGGTGGCCACATGTTGGCTTGGATCATCAGTCTATGGCTCATTCAATTGCAAGCTGCTTTACTTGGTGGTGGTGGTGGTTTAGTCACTAAGTTGTGTCCGACTCTTGAAACCCCATGGACTGTAGCCTGCCAGGCTCCTCTGTTCAATGGGATTTCTCAGGCAAGAATACTGGCGTGGGTTGACATTTCCTACTCCTGGGGAATCTTGCTAATCTAGGGATCAAACCTGCGTTTCCTGCATCTCATGCATTACAGGCAGATTGATTACTAATGAGCCACCAGGGAAGCCCCTTCTTTTACTTAGTGTGTACAATTGAGAGTCAGTGTACTGTACAAATGAGTCAATGTAGAAAGTGCTTAGTAAGTACCAGCAAGGTACCCAAAACTAAGCTAGACCCTAGGGAAACAGATTACATAAGAACATGTCCTTAAGACAGACACTGTGGAATAGGAAAAACAATTATGTAGCTAACTAATGGTAGAAGTCTGTATAAAGTATTAGAGTAGATATGTGCTTCAGGTTCAGCAAAAGCACAAGATGCATGATTGACTTTGTCCTTTGGACATTAGGCAGAAAGAAGGTGATTCTTGAGCTGGGTTTTGCAGGATTTATAGGCTAACAATAGATAAAGAAAGTGAACTGGTACAAAAAGAGATCAGCCTTTGCAAAGACATGACTGGGATATTATTTTGAAAATTAAGATGGAAGAGAGATGAGAATTAAGATTGGATAACTTGTAACATTGAGGTCTTGCTTTTAGAGGCTGAGAGCTTTTGATTATGCAGGTGCCAAAATTAGAATTCTAGAAATAAAACTCTTGATGATTGAGAGGGTAAACTAGAAGATGGAGAGCCTGGAGACTGGGAGACCTTAAGGACAGTAATATGAAAGGTTTTTTACATGAGATAATTCTGAAAAGATTAAAGTATTTATGAACTGTGTTTTATTTTCTTTTTTTAAAATGAAAATAATTCATGTATGGGAATGGAAGAAGCTTCAATTTTATTTCACTCACTCTTCCTGTTTCATTAAACATTTGCAATAAGCAGGGAATAATTTTTTAAAAGTAAAACAGCTTTTGTCCCAATGCAGGAAAACATATATTATTACAAATTTATATTACCTCCTTGTTGGGCTTGAAGAATGCCTTTGAGAAAATGTGTACTACTTTTTGACCTCTGGTGTGTTGCTAACATACATAATACATGTTTACCATAGTTGAGAACTGTAGTTGAGAACCACCAATACCAAGGCAGCTAATATTTCAGCCTTCTTTGAATTTGTACAATGGATTGAGTTTGTAAAGGATATTTACACTGTTATTTCATTCTCCAAACAATCTAGAGAGACATTATCATCATCTTTACAAATGGGAGATATAAGACTCTCTCACAAAGCAAGTTCCGTATAGTTGTAGGGCTTTGTTTTGCGCTCAGTTGCTCAGTTGTGTCTGACTCTTTGCAACCCCATGGACTGTAGCCCACCAGGCTCCTCCATCCATGGAATTTTCCAGGCAAGAATACTGGAGTGGGTTGCCATTTCCTACTCTAGGAACTCTTTCCGACCCAGGGATCGAACCCAATCTCTCAAAGCATGTGTTTTGGGGACAACTTGACAGAAATTTGAATACTGACTGTATAATAATAATACTATTGCATCATTGTCAAATTTGTTGAGATTGATAATGGAATTGAAGGTCATGTAGGAGAGGTCTTTATTCTTGGGAAACACACGTGCAGGTAGTATTTAGGAGTAAAATTATATAATGCCTGCAACTTAAGATATTTCAGTGGGAAAAAATGTGTAAGAAAGGGAAAGAAAAAGAGAAGATTTGGCAAAATGTCAATAACTGACAAATCTAAATAAAAGGTATATGACTGTTGATTTTACTATTCTTTGAAGTCTTCCGTAGAATTTCAATAATAAGTTGGGGAAATGGACATTTGGAGTAAATAGAAACAGCTAAGTGTAGGCAAATCTTTTCAAGCAGTTTATGTCACTGGGATATTGTTACATTAAATGTAAGGAGAATGCTCTTTTCTCCTAGCAGGTGGTCCTATAGCTGAAGCAGATCTAGTAGAAAATCACATTTTTAGGCAGGAAGATGGTAACGGTCTTGATGAGATGCAGATTATTTAATTTTTGAAAATGTCTCAAAGTAAAACTCCACCTTCATCCCCTAGGAACATGTCAGTTTGCTGAGTCCTGTAGGTTATGCTTCTGAAATAACCTCAGCAGTCTGTCCTCTCCTGACAAAGAAGATTAGAGAGTATAGTGGTGGCTTTAAAGTATGGGCTCTGGCTCTACTTTAAAATCTAACCCTAACCCTACTACTAACAAACTAAGCAGCTTTTAGTTTCATCTTCTGTAATGTTGTAGAGGACTCAGTGAAATACTGCATGTACAAGTACTTAACATATCAATAACACTTGGTATGCTTAACATAAAAGTAATTAAACATTAAGCGGTATAACTGTATTTCTCTGTCACTAACTCAAACATTGCTTGTTGGAAAGAGACGGCTGAGACTGCAGTAAGCTGAGACACCAGGGCAACAGCAGTCAGCTGATGACTGCCTTCTGTAGTCCAAGAATACAAAATATCCTGTCAGTTACTCTCAAGGGAAACACAAGTTAGAGAGAAGTGGAGTGACTTTTTTTTTTCCCATTATTTAGTAATTCCCAGCAGCTCACACTGTGCCTTTCACTTGAATTTGACAGTTGTTAACATTTTGCCAGATTTTGGTTTTCCCTCCTCCCACTCAACCCTACCCCACATATTTATTTTCCATGAAACATCTTAAAGTAATTTTAAGGCATTACATCCCTTCACCCTTAAATACTTACACATAAATTTCCCAAGAACAATGACACTCTCCTAAATAACTTACAATGCCATTATCAACCCCAAGAAATGAGATGTTGGTTTAATATTATTTAATATACAGCCTATATTTGTTTCTTCAGGTTATTCCACAAATATTCATTATAATTAGTTTCCCTCTGATCCAGGATCCAGTGAAGGAGCACACATTGCATTTGGTTGTGAACATTCTTTAATCCTTAGTAATCCAGAACAATTCCCTGCCTTCTGTTTTATTTGTTTATTTTTGCTTTTATAACATTGACACATTGAAGAGTTAAGAGTTCTTGTAGAAATGTCCCATAATTAGGATCTGTCTGATTATTTCTTCGATTTGATTCAGGTTAAAATACACTGGGCAAGAATTCTACCTAGGTAACATTCCACATTCAGATGACTCTTGAACTCACTCCAGTCTGGCCTTTGTATAACTGCTCCGCCAGAATTGCGCTGTAAATGCCAGGATTGATCTCTGTGTTGCATGCTCATGTGAATCTAGTTGTTAGTCCTCAGTTTTCTTCCTATCAGAAGTATTAGAAGAAGCTCTGACAAGTTGATCACATGCTCTATTTTGCAGCATTTTCTTTTGCTTTTTAGGACCCCCCACTTTCCACTTTTATATCTTACCTCACTGGATATGCCCTTTCTGGGTCATTTTGTTGAGTCCTCCAAATTTTACTGATTGTTAACCATTGGAGTGCTTGAGGATTCAGTTCTGCAGTATAGACTAAACATCCAGTTTCCTGAGGCATCTCATGGGCCTTTCAAATTTAAGATGCCCAAAATCAGACTTTGACTTTTTTTCTCCCTTTTGTTAGATGGCATATCCATCCCTCTAGTTGCTGAGACCAGATACTTTGAAGTCATGCTTCACTTTTCCCCATGTCCATATCCAACCAGCAGATCCTGCCAATCTATTTAAAAAATATATGCAGATTCTGATGTCTTCTTTCCTCCTTGATTGCCACCATCTCAGTACAAGACACTATCAGATTTCATTCAGATTCTTGCAGTAAACTAATTGTAGAACCCTCTCTGCTTTACCTTTATTTCCATTTAGGTTTCTTCCCCCCTCCATACAGCAGTCATTGTGATCCAGATAAAATGTTAGTTGGGATCATGAGACTTCTCTGTTCAAAGCCATCCATTGACTTCTTTTCACATTCAGAGTAAAAGCCAAAATTCTTACCATGGGAAGACACTCCATGATCTGGCCCTGTTACCTCTTAGACCTTAATTCCTAAAACTCTCCTTCTTACTCACTTCTTTCCAGATACACCAGCCTCCTAGCACTTCCTCAGCTATACCAGGAATGTTCCTACATCAGGGCCTGTATTTCCTTTTTATTCTTTCTCGGAAAGTCACTATATGGTGTACTCCACTAAAACGAGAGAGTAAACCAAGGAACAGGAAGATTAAGATATAAGAAAATGGGGTGCTACCCTGGAGATGGGTGAAGGGGATCTCTAGGAGAAGAGAGAGTCTTAGATGGCAGCTTTGTACCAAGAAGGAGAGTGTACGCACTTCTATCTGAGCAGATCAGAAGGGTCTGGGGAGAAACTTTTATATCATTTTCTGATTTCTGAATATTCAGTGTGTCTGAATACATTGAGGGAAGATTTCAACTCTTGATAGACTAGAGTTGTATTAGTGATAAGTGCTTGGAAAACTATACCAAGAAAAAGGAAAAAAGAAACTCCAGAGAAAACAGAAAGTTTTCATGAAAGGAAAAATAATGAGAGTTTACTACACGGCTTACTCATAATAAGGTAAACATTAAATGTGTATCTGCCTTTTAATATAATATAACAACATGGGATAGGTCAATATGTGAGAGAAAGTATGTGTGGTATATGTTTATACGGTAAGGCGCAAAAGACTCAATCCCCATTTTCTAAAACGGAAAAAAATCAAGAAATAACAAATATAAGCATAATATGTAGAGATATAGTGTTTTTTTAAAAAAGAGATATCTTAAGTACTTGCTCCTGAAGAAAGGAGAATAGGACATGAACAGTAGGGCCTTTCTTAAACACACCTTATAGAACCATTTGACTCTTTGAACCATATAAATATATATTTTTGATAAAGGTAAGAGGTAAAAGAAGAAATTTATAATTCAAACATAAAGTGAGAGTAGTTTCTAGGTTAAGATGGTGACAGTGGAAACACGGAGAGGTGAATTTGAAATCTTGACATCAGGACTCGGTGTGGATAATGAAAAAAGGGATGATAAAGAAATCAGAGAAGAGTAAGTCTAGGAATACCAATTCTAGGAATGGAAGTACCACTGACAGAAATAAGGAAGTATTAACGGAGAGTTAATTATAGGATAGTTACTATTTTTAACATATGGATGAATATATGCTAAAGGACATTTGATATTAATGACTGTGATCACTGCACATATTCACTTACATTTTTAGCTCTTGGACTCTTTTTTCCTTTTGGCACTTAATATGTTTTATTGATTCTTGTTTTCCAAACATCCATTGTAAATCTCTTGTCAGTACGGACATAACAGTACTAATAACAGCCTCGATGATAAGAATACTAAAATAGGAAATACTGTTTTTGTAGCACTATTCTAGGTTTTTTAGCCCATTTAATCCTCACAGTATCAGAATGACATATTATTATAACCAAAGAAGATTTTTTTTTAACTTGTCTGAAGTCACACAGCCAATAAGTCATAGAGCCAAGGTTCAAGTCCATGTCTGGTTCCAGAGTCCACACTAAAGTTCTTGGATCTCTCGAAGATTCCATTTACAAATTACTTTTCTTGGGACTTCCCTGGTGGCCCAGTGGTTAAGACTCTGCACTCCCTCTGCAGGGGCATGAGTCTGATCGCTCATCGGGGAGTTCCACAGGCCGTGTAGTGTGGCCAAAAAAAAAATTATCTTTCTTGGGTATGAGTAATCTCTTACACACTGACTTTGTTAGTATAATGGCAGGTTAGCTTTAAGTGTATGACCTAAGTCATAAACTTGAGAGTTTTTCATATAGAAGTGAGAAGAAGTTGTTCAAGCACTGTACTCTGTGCTCAGTGAGCAGGTCCTGAAACTCATCTCAGACTCAAGCAGGAAACGGCTTCACTGGGATCCTTGAAGCCACTCTGTGGGACTGCAGACAAACGCATACACCTTCCTAATTCCTTTTTGTTCCCGGTAGATAAAAGACGCCCGAAACCAGGAAAACCTTAAGATGACTGCCCTCCCAAAGTGATTTTCAACTCACTTCTTCACGATTCTACTCTGCACTGGTAGAGTATTTCTGGTCCAGAGTCAGCAAGTGCAAACCGTTTTAAGCACTTGCTGCTGTGTCCTGGGCACTGTACTAGACACACGTTCTGTCTCCTAGAGTTGTAGGTATTACTGACCCTGTTTTACAAATAAGGAAGCCGAGGCTGAGACATGAAATGACACATCCAGAGTCACACAGCTGGTAGTGGCAAAGCTTGATCTAGAACACAGTCAGGTTATTCGCCTTCAAACTTTCATGTTTTTCTGCTCTACCAAGCTACCTCCCGGATTTAGACATTTGGGGCATCAAAGAAAATCACACCTTCTTTTCCCCTGCTCAACTTGCCAGGAGTAGGTTTTTATAGGAGAAAGCACCCTGTGTATTTATTTTTCAAGCTGCCCTTTCACCTGTAAGTGCCTTTTTACTTGTGAGGCCTTGGGTTTCATGATCCTGTCTTTATGGTTGCATTTATGGGACTAGAACTGTCCCAGAAGTCTGAAAGCTAATTGATTAAACTGACAATTTACAGAGAGGTGATTCAGTTCAGTTCAGTTCAGTCGCTCAGTCGTGTCCGACTCTTCGCAACCCCATGAATCGCAGCATGCCAGGCCTCCCTGTCCATCACCAACTCCCGGAGTTCAGTCAGACTCGCTTCATCTATATTGTTTTGCTCCTGGAAGAATGTTAGATATGTAGAATAAATTTTAAGCTAGGCATCTATTTCCTTTAAAACTATACTTTTTCCACTGGGATTTAGAAAAAAACATTGCTTTTTTATTTCCAATTTATAGGTTTGACTAGTGCTTTATTGCTCTTTGTACTGATAGGTTCCTGGAAAGTAGAGATCGTGATCCATAAACAGAATACCTTTTTCATTAGAGACTTAGGAAAAATCAGGGCAAACTGAAAGTGTAAACTACTTAATGAAGTATTTTAAGTATGACAGTAGTCAATTCATGCAAATATTTCTCCATGTATACTTTTGGTTTTACTGTTCTATTTATAAATGCTATACCTGAATAAAGGACCCCAAAGTTTTTAGAATCAAAGAATTTTTAAATTTAAAGTTGCCCGAGAATGAATCTGCTAAGGGATATGCCTCAACTGGGTCCCAATGCTGAGTCCCTGGACCTTGCCCTCCCATCCAGTGCCCTTTATCCTGTGCAGCACTCTGTATATATTCCAAACATCATTGCTCAACTAGTAACACTTGGTCTGTCCTTTTCTGAAATATCAAAAGAGAATGAAAAATCAGTGTCCCATGAGGTAGTCTGTGAAATACTAATGAGACGAATGGGTTTTAAGATCCCTTGTGACATGACATATTTCAGTTTTTTAGTCTATGATAAAGCCATCCTTTCATTCGTGTTCTACTTTTATAAGCCTCAACAGCATTTCTCTCATTCTTTAGAGTTCTTATTCTAAACTCTAATGAATCAGTGATGTTTGCTTTGACTTGAAATAGGATAGAAAGAATGAGATTGTGTACAGACCAAAGAATGTCTGTGTTTGCTTTTCTTGAGACAAGTGACTTCAGAAATGTGTCTTGTGCCTAGAGTCATATTTTTTCTGAACTGTCGAATGTAGTTAAATAAGAGTTTTCTTAGTTTGATATCAAAGATTTTGAGAGTCTCAAGGTTTTGGTTTCTTCCAAATTTGTCTTTTTATTCAACTGTTAATTTAACTTTCTCTGTGTTTTTATTTGTTTTTAACAGATAGCAGAGTCTTATTTCCAGGAGGAGGACTGTATCCTTTTTTTAATTACAAGAAGAAATGCCTAGAACACTAGTGAATTGCCCACTTTTAAAATTGAGATTTACCTACAATGAATGTATGATCTGTTGTTGTCACTGAAGTTTGTTTCATGCACCCATGTAACCGTCTCAGAAAACACAAGGTAGCAAATTTGTTACCCCAGAAAATTCTCTAGAACCACCCAAGTTTGACCTCCAGTGGACAAGCTCTAATTTTACCGAAATCTAAATATTTGTGTGTGGAGGAAGGGGAGAATGCATGTTGCAAAAAAATAAAAACCCATTGGATTTGTTTTCTTTTGAATTAAACAGAAGTCCATGGGTTCACTAAGAGTCTGGCACAACTGAGCGACTTCACTTTCACTTTTCACTTTAATGCATTGGAGAAGGAAATGGCAACCCACTCCAGTGTTCTTGCCTGGAGAATCCCGGGGACAGGGGAGCCTGGTGGGCTGCCGTCTATGGGGTCGCACAGAGTCGGACACGACTGGAGCGACTTGGCAGCAGCACATGTCAAGTAATATTCGTATGATAGAGTTTGTCAGCCATATTATACATAGCAAATCTCATGACTCTTATTATAGCTATATATACATAGCAAAGGGAAGATTGAGTTCTTCATTAGCGATAAACAGAATAACTGTTGTCAAGGAAGACTGCATGTTAACTTTTGTTTGTGCTGTCTCTTCAGTCATGTCTGACTCTTTACAACCCAGTGGACTGTAGCCCGCCAGGCTTCCATAGGATTCTGCAGGCAAGAATACTGGAGTCAGTTGCCATGCCCTTCTCCAGGGGATTTTTCAGACCCAGGGATTGAACCCACATCTCTTACGTCTACCTGTATTGGCAAGCAGGTTCTTTACCACTAGCACCACCTGGAAAGCCCATAACTTTTGTAAAAGAAAGATTTATTCCTTCCACTTTTTAATTTCCCTCCCTTAAAATTGTTTTTATTTTTTCAGAGAAGGTCCAATATATACACTTTAGAGAGAACTCATCCTAAGTATCTTTATTTCTCCATTTGTGTGATTTCTTTTTTCTCCTAACCTTACTGATTTTCACTACAGATTGGAGGACAAGCAGTTGTCATCCTGAACCCTATCAAGTAAACTAGTAAAGTGTGGTAGAAACTTAGGGCAGTGGCTGTCCACCACTAAGTCTGAAGGAAATCAGATTCTTAAGGAAATGAAGCTTAGAACTACCCAAATGATGAGTATGATGTTGTACAGTGCAGATCACATCAACTTCCCTGCGAGTTTCCTAGAAATGCAGACTTGTGGGGTTTAGAATCAGAGCTTCTGGGGATCAGACTCATGAATCTGTATTTTACCAAGATTTTCAAATAACATTTATGGTCAGTAAAGTGTGAGAAACATTGGTATATTTTTAAGTTATGAGCAGAGGAAATTAGAATTGTCTCTGCTTCTCCCTGGTCTATTTTATGATCCCTGGCATATATTTAAGACACAAATGAAAGAGAGAACAGAACCTCTGAGTGACCATGGGAAGACTAAAAAGCTAAACAATGAGTTTTTTTATCTTCCTTCTTTCTGGGTCAACATTTAGAACATGGCCCAAAGGAAGGTGGACAGTTGGACAGCTTGTCTTCACCTCATGTAATGCTAAATGTGTGATACAGATGGAGAAGGCAGAAATTCATAAGAAAATCTACCCAAAAAAGTCAAATCACATAATTACAAAAATCAATGTGGCAAGTTAATTTACCAAAAAAAAAAAAAAAGCATTCAGTGAGAAATAAGGATCACGGGGAGTGGAAATCAGAAACAAACATTTGACTAGAGGGTAACATAGTGGCTTGACAGAAGGTAATTTAAGGAGGGAAAAAAGAGAGGAGACACTTAGATTACGGATTCCATATGGGTCCTATTTCCAATTAAACTATATTTAATTGACTGCTAGAGGTATTATTAGCAAGCAGGCATTTCTTAAACATTAAAACCTTTTTGTGTCTCTTGTTTACTGATAGAATAGAAACCAAGTAGCTACTGCATCATATGCAACATTAAAATTTACCTACTTCAAAACCAAGAAACCTTACTTTTTTGTTTAAATTTTAAAATATTTAGAGTCCTCTCATTTTTTGATAAGCTTCAAAATTCTCAGTTGATCTAGGACATTATTCTTTAGCCTGGATTCCTGTTTTCCTCAAATTTTCTGTTCAGATGAGAAAGCGATGAAATTCATTCAGCTCGAACGACTGTATCATGAGCAATTGCTCGCAAATCTTTCTGCCATTCAAGAACAGTGGGGTGAGTACAAACTAATGTAGAATGCAGAATTATCAATAATCTAACAAATTGCTATCTAGAAAGTTAACATGTTTGACCTGGGTTTCTAAGTCAGGAAGTAGATGTTTCTAGTCAAGTTAGTGTTGCAAAGAAAGTAGCATTTTTACTGCAAGTTTACCTCATTTTAAGAAAGTTTTTGTCTTTGTATTTTGTTTCTCATACTGGTGCCAAGAAAAGAACACTTGAAACTTTTTCATTTCTTCTGATGTCCTTGGCTGATTTAGTCTCTGGGATATATACTTAGATCTAAAAGCAATCACTTAGCTATTTCTGTGTTAACTTTGAAAAGATAATTTTGCATGATAATCTTTATCAGTGGTGCCAGCTAAGTATTTTTTCCCTTCTAAACATGTTTTGTAATAGCTAGTGACTAACAAATATTTTAAATTTAGAAACAAAATGGAAAACTGTACAACCACATACACCTTTGAGGAATTCAGAAAAAGGATTTAATGGTGAAGATTTTGAACGGCTTGCTAAATTTTGTGCAACACATCAAGAGTAAGTACTTGACTGTTTACAGTGAACTGGAATAGGATATTGGAGAAGCATTGTAGTACTGAATATTTAAAATGTAGAATCACTTCTTTGTTTTGTTAATGCTAACTGGAGAAATTAAAATTAATAAAATGATTAAGTTCCTTTCTCAGCTTTTATCTGTTTCTTACACAAAACTTAGCAAAAGGTCTGTTTTACAAAATTCAAAGCACCTTCTAATTAGAAATTTTTAAATGTTAACTTCTAATTTCGATTACTTTTTGCTTAAGAGATTAGGTGATTCAGATGGAAAAATTTGTGTTAGGATTTTTATTACAATGGTTTTCCAGTGTTTGTATGTCTGTCACTGTTTGTATGTTGTAGTAAAAACACACTTTTAAGAGTAGCCTAATAGTGGAATACAAATGCATTTAATCAGAATACCAGATAATTTTAAATTATTTGATTTGTATAAAGAGTTGGATTTTAAAAACTGAACATAGTAATAATAAAGCACTTAAGTATATACATTTTAATTTATTATTTGAAGACAGAATTATAAAGGTGAGGGGACATGATAGTTATTAAACTAGTGCAGATTTCTGGGATGTACGATTTTCTTGTGTTAGTTTGAACTTTTGAAACAGTCTTTTTATGAATTCCGCATTATGACCTAATTTTAGTATGTTAAATAGGTTAACTTTTGGCTTTGTAAAACTTTTAAATAATGGAATATTAAAAATAGATAAGGGAGATTGTTTTCTTACTTTCAGGATATTCAATATAGATACTTTTCTGCTCTTCCCAGGGAACTAATAATTGTTTAATGTGTTAAAATGTTTTAATTATTTAAAAATAAATAGTTATTGAACCTAATATAGATGTGACACTTTTTTTCTTTTTTTCTCTTTTTAAATATAAGGCAACTTGCCAACACATTGTTTTTTTAATTTTTATTGCAGTATAGTTGATTCATACTGTTGTTAGTTTCAGGCATACAGCAAAGTGAATCAGTTATACTTTTATACATATACACTCTTTTTTAGATTCTTTTCCCATATAGGTCATTACAGAGTACTGAGTAGAGTTCCCTATGCTTTACAATAGGTCCTTATTAGTGCTAACACATAATTTAAAAACTAGTCTTCAGTCACATAGCTTCACATCTCTAGAGAATATCTGACTAGTGAACAGTAGATAGTACTGTAAACCAAACCTAAAATTTTATGCTTATATTTGATAATTCCCCAAAATTATACTTCTAAAATTAATACAAAATGTTTGAGTATTAAAGCACACAGCTGAATTTTTACATAATTCCCCAAAATTATACTTCTAAAATTAATACAAAATGTTTGAGTATTAAAGCACACAGCTGAATTTTTACATGTACAGATACATATATGTAACTAATACTCTGACCAAGAGTCAAAACAGTCCAGCCCCTCAGAAAGCTCCCTAGTTTGTGTACAAAGCCAGCACCCATCCGCCTCAGGTAATAACTGCTATCTGAGTTCTGTAACACTGTATTTGCCTGTCCTGTAGTTTTACATAAATGTAATCACACAGACTGGATTTTTGATTCTAGCTTTTTTGCGCATGGTTACGTCTGTGTTACATGTTGTTACCTGCAGTGGTGATTTGCTCTGCTTTACTCATGTGTGGATTCATTATATGACTGTGCAGCAATTTATTACCCATTATATTGTTAATAGACATTTGGATTGTTTCCAGTTTTTTAATATTATGAATAAAATGGCTGTGAACATTATTGTGTATGCTTTTTGGTGAATGTATGCATTCTTTTATCTTGAGTGTTCCCTAAAATATATTTACAGATTACGTCTATTTTTATCCTTTTCTGTGGAAAATGTGAATAAAATATCTTCCGCCATAATCAACTTCAGATGATAACGACATAAACTGAAATTTTAATATGTGTAAAATACTCTTGAAATACATTATTAGCAAAAGGTTGACATTTTTTCCCCCGCTGAATCTCAGTATTTATAGCTTCTTTGGAGGTTTTTCATTAGTTATTGGTCATCTAAGAAGATTAACACATGATATAGTTGCACTTTGAACTGTGTGAACCAGTGGTAATGTTTCAGCAGTGGAAATGTTCTGTGCTAATATTAGAATCCAGAGAAGCTGTATTTTTTTTCTTTTTTTTTTTAACAGCCGTTTCAGTGACATTTGTTTGGAAGCATTTTGCTGCTATAATATTTTTTTAATTCTTTTTTTCCCTCTCTCTCTTTTTTCCTACAGTCCTCTTTTATCCAAAGATAAGGTAAGAGATTTTCTTTGAAAATGTTTATAGGAAAAACATAGAGTGTCATGTTTTGTTGTATGGACTGGTTTAGAAAATAATGAAACCTTCCTCAAATTGATTTCAGCTTTCTAACTTAATGCAACAGTTTTCCCCAAAGTTTTTTTTTTTTTTCCTCCTTTCTTTTTGAAAAACTTTTTAGATAGCAGCTGTCCAGAAGTCCCTGGGAAGGAAATGCTTTACGCAGTTAATAGTATCTGAAGATCCAAAGGAAAGAGGAGCTACAGCCAAAGAGCTGGGTATGTTTTTAAATTAGAAGGAGACATTAAAAATGCCTGTCTCATATAATATTTTACAAGTATTACATCTGAGTTGCTGTGAAGGAGCTTTTTTGCGCATACTGCTTCTAGACAAATAGCAAAGCAAGGTTTTTTTTTTAACATCATATAATCCTATTTTTAGATATCTAGTAGTAGTATAAAATCTAAATTCTTATGAAAACATAAAATTGTTCCATGTTTTCAGTAGGTGGTTATATGTATCTAAGAGAATATGACAAGACTGCAAATAAGCTGTGAAAGCGAATTGGTTTTAGTGTATTCAGGCATTCTTTTCTGTATAAAAACCAACAATTTTTTTTACAAATTTTACCAGAAATTTTTTTCTGTAAATCTAGATATTATCAAGATAAGCTCTGTATCTTGATAGCTTATCTATAGTAATTTATTCTCTTCCTTTTTTGTTAGCTAACATGGTATACTTTAATTTGTAGATATATATATATATTTCTAAAGCATTTATAGTTATGTTTTATACCACTGTGTCTTATGTCAAAAGTTAAGAGTTTTAGAAGTTTGTTTTCTTATAGTAATAATGTATGTTCATTACAAAAACTTTAGAAACTAAAGACAGATTTTTTTTAATGTGTTTTAGGGCATTTATTTTTCCATGTATATGATTTTAGTACTACTTCATATTCCTGGGCCTGAAAACTCTGATAGTAAACAGGCAGCATCATGTGTCTTAACTGAGTTGCCTGAAGAGATAAGATGATGATGATGATGCCCTGAATTTCACTTGCCTTTTTCTCTTTTAACTTTTCTCCCCTCAGATCTTTACTTTATCCCCTCTTCTCTTATGTGGCAAATTTGGGTTGCTTTAGGTCAATCCTACTATATTCTGTTCTTCCTATCTCTTTTTTCTGGTCATTTTTATGTTGGAAACCAGAATATAATGAGCTTCATAAAGATCTTATGGGAAAACATCACAAAGTAGTCACCTAGTTTGGGTGTGAATACGTCTCTGTGTTGTGCACATTGGGAAGAAGGCTATTCTAAGTTTGAGTCTGACACTGCCCAGCAATAGCTCAGCACTACTTCCAGCTTAGCCTCTGCCGCAGGATGAGTGGCACAGACAGATAAACTGAGATACCACACATAAGCCACTTACTTGGTGCTTTGACTCACAGCTAGAACCTGTGTCTTCTGGTTTCTAACTGAATTGCAGCATACTTCTGCTAAGGAAGTTGTGTGGATTATCAAATTCCACAGTGCAGACATTTCATTAATAACCATTTTATGGGAAGGGTGTGAGCTAAATACTAGAGAAAGAAATCTTGCCAAGTCTGATAAAATAGTATCCTTATAAAAAAAATGTCAAATCTCTCATAGTCTACTCAGACAAGTTATTCTATGAATAAATACAGAGAAATGTTAGAAAGAATATGAAAAAATAGAAATATGAAAATATTACTTTAAATGATTTGTGTTCAATATATTCTCTTTGGTTTACCCCGTATTCCTTGTTTCTAATATCTTATGTGTTCTACAGGGTAGAGCTTTGCTTTTCTTTCTTTATATATGTCTTGGTCTTAAGCTCCTTTTATAATAAGTAACTTGCTTTTGTCTGTGTGTGGTTGTTGCTGGTATCAAACTTGTCTGGTTTGAATCCTCTCTCCACCACTTAAATTTGTGTGACCTTAAGAGACTTCCCTGGCAATCCAGTGGTTAAGACTCCACACTCCCAATGCAGGGGCACAGGTTTAATCTCTGGTTGAGGAGCTGAGATCCTGCATGCCACATGGTGTGGCCGAAAGAAAAAATTTGTGTGACTATAGACAAGTTGCTTAACTTTTTTCTGTCCCTCCCTTTGCTCAGCTCCAAATGTGGGTTATTTTTACCTCGTAGGATTTTTATGAGGATTAAATTAGTCATTTCATTAAGGTTTAGAACAGTGCCTGGCACAAGGTAAGAAATCTACGTGCTGACTGCTCTCATTACCCTTCCTCCAGCACTTCCTCCCATGTTATCACCACCCTCTGTGGCTAGTATTCCGTTAATCTTCTCTATGTGTTATGCATTGCTGCTTTCCTAATTAATCTACCATGATTAAAGTCACCAAGTTATTTACATATGACTTTATATTTTCAGCGTACTTTTATGTATATTATTTCATCTTTTCCTCTTAACAACTGATTTAAGGTAGACTAAGTCATTTTAAGAAACTCAGGGGAGGTAAGTGACTTATCCAAACAGAACTAATTAGAACACAAAGTTAAAACCCTGTTTTCTGGCCTTGAAGCCCATGTATTTTTATTATATTTTAATTCATTTTTATTAAGTAATATTTATATGTGAAAATATGTTACATATATACATTATAACAATGTATTAAAAAAAATGAAGACCTGTGAACCTTATTCCCAACAGAGGGATTAAATTATTGCCAGTCCTCCTGTTAAAACTACCTTTGTGTTCCTTTCTATCCCATCACCTGCTTCACTCCCCTGCTCCAAGGAAGTCATTATCCTGAGTTCTCCCTTTATCATTCCCTTCAACTTTATTGAAGTGCAATTTCTATGCAATAAAATGTACCCATTTTAAGTGTACAATGTGATGAGTTTTGGCAGTTGTATACAGTCATGTAACTCCTACCCCAGTCAGAATATGGATCATTTTTATCTCTCCAAAATCTTTCTCCCAATCTTCTTATACCCAGTCCTTCGCACCTCCAGTGCCAGGGAACCCAGTGCTTCCTGTTATTATCAATAGGTTTTCCCTGTTTTAGAATGTAATAGAAATAGAATTGCTCAGCGTACTTTCTTTTGAGAGTTACCCTTATGACTAAATGTACCATTAATACCTTCTTTTTTGTTGCTGAGTAGTATTCCATTTTTAACTTTACACAATTTGTTTATCCACATAATTGTTGATAGACGTTTGAGTAATTTCCAAATTGGAGATATCATGAATAAAACTGATAGAAAGTTGGTTTTTTTGTTGTTGTTGTTTTTGTAGATAGATGTTTTCATTTCTCGGGTAAAGAACTGAAAGTAGAATCAGGGTCATGTGGAAGGTACATGTTTAACTTGATAAGAAACTGTCAAAACAGTTCTACAATGCTATTGTCCCATTTTATACCCTGCCAGCAATATATGAAAATTTCAATTGCTCCAAATCCTTGCTGACATTTAATATTGTCGGTCTTTTTTTTTTAAGTCATATTAGTAGATATGAATGTCATTGTGGTTTTTAACTTTTTTCTGAGGACCAAGTGTATACATTTTTAGTTTTGCACTAATCTCTGTAGAAGATATACTACTTTATACTATTATCAATATTTCAGACTTAATGAAGGCACATTTTTTCATCAATCTGCCAAAATAAATATTAACATTGAAAATTTCTTTTTCAAGCCTGATATATCACTCAGATGTTTTTACCTGATGATAATTAGTGAGATATTGAGAAAGTATAAGAAACATGTTAATTCATGAATGCTTTAGTCTCATCCACAAATAACAGGGAATTTTTCCCTAAAGAGAATTCATGGCAGAATGAGAGTTGCAAGAGTAACTCAAAGGCATGTGTGTTTGTAGAGCACATGTTAGAACTTAGATTAAGTCTAACTTCTCATTTGAGAACTACCTCTTTAATTTGGTATTATTAAGTATGTCATACATTCAACTATTATTCCATTGTTATTTCATCAGAGTAGAATTTTTTTTTAGTGTGTCTTAAGTCAATGCAATAGGAATTAGTAGACTTACCTTACTAGATCTTTGGCTTCAAGAAAGCAAGTTAACAGAAATTCATGTTAGTATTAACAGAAACATTAGCAATAAGTTTATACTGTGATACCTGCTTGTAGAAAATTCAAAATATATTTTTGGTTAAACATAGTGGATCAACCATTTACTCTACTTTTTTTAAAAAATACTGTTGAAATGCCACAAAGGGATCCTTAAAGGCAGAAGGACAGAATTGGCAAGGAACCAGCAGCAGATATGACATCCAGAAAATGTTGGAAGCTGGAAAGCAGATGGATGGGTGACAACTGGCTTAACATACCATGCATGCTCAGTCACTCAGCTGTGTCTTTGCAACTCCATGGTTTGTAGCCCACCAGGCTCCTCTGTCCATGAGATTCTCCAGGCAAGAATATCGGAGTAGGTTGCCATTACCTTCTTCAGGAGATCTTCCCCACCCAGGGATAGAACCTGCATCTCCTGCATTGGAAATGGATTCTTTACCACTGAGCCACCTGGGAAGCCCAACTTAACATACCAGAGAAAGCCGAAAACTAAGTGTCCACAGGGAAAAGGTTGATTTCTGCCTGAGAGGGTTTGGGAATTGGAAGCACAGAGAGTACCTCAAAATTTAAGTTAAAAAGCTGTGTAGGAAGCATTTAGACCTTGATATCCCCTCTCTACCAAATAGGAAGCCCTGTTGGAAGCTAGACATAATACAGCAGTGTCTTCAAAATTGTGAGAGAAAAAGATTTCTAACCTAGAAAACTTTACCCAACCAAAGTTTTAGTCAGTGGTGAAGGATTAAAGACTTTAAGATGTGAATAATCTTAAAAAGTTTACGTTCCATGTACGTTTTCTTAGGAAGTGTCCTTATAATAAGAGAAAATAAACAAAGAGGAAGACCTGGGATTCAGAGAAAACAAGGTTTCCAAAATAGAGCCAAAATGAATTCCTAGGATCATTGGGAAAGGAAATTCCGGGACAATACCTGTGTAGCAAGCCTGGAAAGGAGTTCCAGGTCAGGGACTCAAGGAGAATATGTTTTAAAACTGAAAGGTTATCTGTTGTTACACATGCCATAGTTGTCCATCCGTCAGAGTTCAAAGATGCATAGATTAAAATTATTTTTAACAAAGTAATGAGGCAGTAATCAACACAAAAGAAAACAGCATAAATGAGAAAGAAAAATGTACCATAATACCCAGTCTGGGTATCTTGTGAATAATACTTACAAAGCCATAGTACTGTAAACTTTAAATATTGATTTGTCCCAGATTTATGTTGAATTGTAATGGGAGCTAGAGAGGAAAGAAAGAATCTAAAGAACCATGAGAACTAACTCTCTTCCTTAGTAGGAAGTTAGTAGGTGGTCTCTAAAACGGAAAAGTCGATAGATAACAATGGAAGTCTTCTCTAGAAATGGAGGGTAAATATGAGCAGAAACAGCTAAAGGAATTGAAAAGTAGCTTCCCCTAGAGAGCAGGAATCAGACAGATGGAAGACTAAGGCGGAAGACCGTTTTGCATTACCAGTAAAGACAGGTTTTAAGCTTTCCTCCAAAAGCATAATTTGATACAACAAATTATAAAATAGCATATGTCTTGTTTGATTTGGAGACTGAATATGTATTAAAAACATCATTTATATGGCATCACACATAAATTATAGCTACTGTCTTGATCTAGTCTGAAATTTTTGCCCTTTACATCTTAAATTACTATATTTTTTATATTTAACATTGTTTCTAATAGTGGAATGAAGCAACTGTTCTCAGGCTATTATTTTGTAAATCATACATTGTACCAATGGTAGTCTTTATTACACACCGCTTACGTGTTATCTTGCTTCATGAGGAACTACTTAAATTGACGGTGTTTTGTCTGGTAACCACAGTCAGCCACTTCACTTTCCGGTTGTATTGTTACAGAGTCCAAGCTCACTCTGCTTACCGCAGGACAAGCCAGTACATCAGAGATGAGGTGTTGGAGGCAAGGAATACGACTTTATTCAAAAAAGCTGGCCGACCAAGAAGATGGCAGATTAATGTCTCAAAATAACCATCTTATGGGAGCCTGGATGTTAGGTTCTTTTATAGAACAGAGAGGGGAAGGAGGTGAGGAAGTAAAGTAAAAAGGTCCTAAGTCTTGCAGAAATCTCCTGAAATAACCAGTCTTGTGGAGGGGTTATGTTAATTTCTTTTCTGCAGTCTTTCACAGGTGAGCAGAGTCAGAATGCCTCTCTGTGAGCTGGACAAAGGTACTCTAGTTTAACAGTCAGGTTGGAGGGGCAGGGTTCCCTGTGGCAGGCCATTGTGTACGCTTACAGTTGCAGACGGTGATTATAATAACAAAAGCAATAAAAAGCAAAGGTTAAAGAAACAGATCCAACATAAAGTCAGAATTTGCTCTTCCCTGTTACAATAGAGTGCCATCTCAGGCTGATTCTCTAACTTTTCAATAACTTATAGCTATTAAATACTCTCATTTTGATTCTTCATGACTTAGTCCTATTCCGTTCCAAATTTAACACTTAAATCTCCTTTTATTCAAAGCTCTTCTCTGTCCACCAGCTCTGCAAGGGCTGGGTGTGTGGGCTTTTCCCTTTTGAGCTATCTAGATTAGTGCATAGGCCTGGATCTAGTCTATAGGGACATTGGTGGCTCCAGCAGGACTAAGTGAGGAGGAGCTTACTTCCAAGTCACTTTCCTGGACATTTGCGGTCCTTCAGGTAACTGACCTTCAGCTTGAGACAGCATGCCCCATTCCTCTGATGTGAGGGCCTCTCTGCCATGTGTTTATGCTCTTTACTCTTTGAATTCTATGGATGTGTCTGGAAGGCTGTCTTCTGAACCTTTGGGTACTGGGAACTTGGGGAGAAGAGCTTGGATCCCTTTGCAGCTGGCTGGGGCCCTCCTTGCTCTGACCGCCCCCATCTTAACAGAGAGGCAGACCAGCAAGCTCAGTGGTGAAGCTGACAACCTAACTGGGGATTAAAATGGTTTTTTGCAGTCTTCCCAACTTTGAGCGATTCTTTGTTGTTCTTCAACGCTCAGTCATGTCCAACTCTTTGCTACCCCTTGGACTGCAGCATTCCTGGCTTCCCTGTCCTTCACCATCTCTTAGAGCTTTACTATCTTCCCGAGTGATTCTTTGGGGTGGGACAAAAGAAAGAAAGCTGTATTCTCCCCCAAAAGAGACCTCTTTTTCCTTGTCCTCTCCTCATCTGACTTTGACTTAAGGTGTTGGGAGAGGTAATACGAACTCAGTAGTACAGAGCTGAGGTTGCCAGTTTCTTTCTCTGATTCTCTGAAATCAGAAGATGGCATTTAAGTCCTGCCTTTTCTTTGTTATGGTATGTGCCACTATTGCTAATTGGTAATTATTGAAGTACCAATACATGAAAAGCCAGGTATAATATAATCATCACTATAATTCATCCTTGATTTTAACCTTTGGCCCATCATATATTATTTAATTTATATCATTTTAAAATTAAATAATATATGATAAAAGAAAAAGTTAAAACTTCTGTGATAGTGGTTCAGTTGCTAAGTCCGACTCCTTGCAACCCCATGAAGTGCAGCATGCCAGGAGTTAGGAATGCTTGATCGACCAAAAGGGCTTCCCAGGTGCACTAATGGTAAGGAACCCACCTGCCAATGCAGGAGAGGTAGGCTCAATCCCTGGGTCAGGAACATCCCCTAGCAAAGGGCATGGCCACCCACTCCAGTATTCTTGCCTGGAAAATCCAATGGACAGAGGAGCCTGGCAGGCTGCAGCCCATAGGATCACAGTCAGTGAGTTTTGACTTAGCTGAAGTGAAAGTGACTAAAGTGACGTAGCACAGTCAACCAAAAGCTGAATCATGAACAAGCTTCTCTGTGATCTACTAATTTGTGTATGCATTCAGTATATATTTTGTGAACGTTTTTAATGGTTTAAAGTCAAAGGGAAGTATTTTAAATTGATTTTATTTAAAATAGAAATTGAAAGAAATATCAAAATTCCAAACCCATTTTTGCCTGGTACCAAGACTTATGCTTTGCTTTTTACCACTGCCTGTTACTACTTCCCCTTGAGAAGTTACAAGTAATTTTCTAATACATTAATTAAGGATGTTATTATTAAGGATGCTTAAATAAATTTAAACAGATTGATGTTTCTTAGGGGCTTCCTTGGAAGCTCAGCTGGTAAAGAATCCACCTGCAATTCAGGAGATCCTGGTTTGATTCCTGGGTCAGAAATATCCCGAGAGAAGGGATAGGCTACCCACTCCGGTATTATTGGGCTTCCCTGGTAGCTCAGATGGTAAAGAATCTGCCTGCAATGTGGGAGACCTGGTTTCAGTCCCTAGATTGGGAAGATCCCCTGGAGGAGGGCATGGCAACCCACTTCAGAATTACTACCTGGAGAATCCCCATGGAGAGAGGAGCCTGGTGGGCTGCAGTCCATGGGGGTCACAGAGAGTCAGACATGACTGAGTGACTAAGCACAGCACAGCATGTTCCTTAATTAGCCTTAATAGATCAGAACCAGTATTGTTTTTCTTACAATATGATACAGTATATTTCATAAACATACTGAAAATAATTTTCCCACACTTTAAAATATTTGTTTAAATAGACACAGCTGATAAAGTTCAGAATGTCTTTTAAACCTTTGAAAAATGACTTTTTTCAGTTATAATGAAGACTAAGCAATATATTCTTGTTCTTAACATGTTTTTTAATAATCTCTTAATTTTTATATCTAAAGGATTACTTACTAAATGTTTAGAGTATTTCTTCTACTTAACGATGCTATAATCCAACAGGTAGAATTTCCATTTCAGAGGTGCAGAGCATCGCTGTGTCCCATGATCAGTTCATGTCCTTTCTCTTCCCTTCTGTACAAAGTGCCACGTTGAAGCTTAAACCCACTTGTTTTTCTTCATCTTCAGAGAGTGAAATTTGTCTTGGCATGGAATCAGGAAAAGAAAGCCAACGTAAAGAAGAGACCCCGGAGAGCAGTCCCTGCTGTAATGAGATGGTCAGGCAGGCAGATCCCCGGAGCCTCCCAGTAACTGCAGGGAAGGGCCACACGGAGGAGCCACTCTGCAGCGCTGAAGCCACGCAGGAGCTCCACGCCCAGCCCTCGGAGTCGGCAGGGAGCAGGTCCAGCCCCCACTCCTCAGGGAACGCTCCTGAGGATGACAGCCGCTTGCAGCTGGCTCAGACAGAGGCCTGCCAAGACGTGGCTGAAACAGAGCGCTTTGCTAAGGACCCTAAGGTTTCCAGCCAGTCAGTGACAGAGCCATTGATTTCACCAGGCTCTGACCATATACCTCCTGCATTGATTTCTGAGGGTAAATACTCACAAAGAAAGGAACTCCGGTTGCCACTCCGGGATGCTTCTGAGGCGTTGCCCACAGACCAACTTGAGAACAATGAATTAAATGAGCTGCAGCAACCTGATCTCACAGAGCGTGATGGAAAATCACCACAGGGGCAGGCTGACTCAGAGGGCTCTGAGAGTGTACTTTGTGAAAATAATCCAGTGTCTGATTTAAGTACAGTGCTTCCAGAGGTGTATATGGCCCCAGAGGAACAGGGAGATAAGGAAGAACAAGTCAGTAAAGAGACAGACGACTATTTGAACAGCCTTTTAGAAGGATGCTTAAAAGATACTGAAGATTCCCTCTCATATGAAGATAACCAAGACGACGACTCTGATTTCCTTCAAGATCTTTCTCCTGAAGAAGCATCCTATAGCCTACAGGAGAACCTGCCTTCTGATGAAAGCTGTCTCTCTCTCGATGATCTTGCAAAAAGGATAGAGATCGCAGAGGTAAATTTGAGATTTAATATAAAAATAATTTTAAAAGTAAGATGAAATTTGAAAGCACATATATGTTAAATATTGCCTTGCTTTTATAAATTTTTCTCTGGCCTCAAACATGACAAGGAAATTGAGTTAGCATAAACTTTGACTCACTATGTATAATCATGATGTTTATACCTCAGGTAATTATATTGCATGCCTCCAGTTTATAAGTATTATATACACCATTTTTCATATTTTTACGATTTTCATTCAGCAGGCCTGGGAATTATGAACAAGACAAGATTAGTTACATTCTTGTGAGGAAATCTTGTTTCTTGTTATACATCTAGAAGATAAAATACTACTGTTTCTTCTTAATACTAATGTATTTTGAAATTCTTTAAAATAGTATAACAATGAATGAAACATTTTAAAATATAGTAAGAGTTGGAAATACTGAATGGATTTATCAGCTCTAGGTTTGAACAAACTAAATACTCCTTGACTAAGTCAAATTTTACAAATAATTCAAAGTTTTAAAGTTTCTCTAAATAGTAATTAAGCTAATCAAAACCAAAAAAGAGGGCAGGAGAGAATATCAAAGTGACCATCCTCCTTTGTTTGAAAATACAATTTTTTAAAGTTCAGGCGGGGGTGGGGGGACCACACCAAAACTATAGCACCTCTGAAAGGCAGCCTGGCCTAGTAGAAAGATCAATGTGTGACAACCTTAGTTCAAATACTGACTCAGCCTTCAAATACTGACTTCAAATACTGTTACCAGCCTTATGGAGCTGCCGTCTAATTCTGTTTATTTCTCTGAGAATTAGGATGCTAACTACTTTTCTTCTTCTCTCATCTTATATTTTTTTCCAAGTAAGCTTTTAATTTAATTTGTATCTGTTATTTTCTGATTCTGCATTATCACTGAAATAAAAAACCAGCAAGATGGAAATGTAGCCAAGCCAAAGTAGACAACAGAATGAAATGAAACCCTGTGAGAGCTTTCTAAGATAATTACTGTCACGTTACTAGTTTGCTTTCTTACAGTTTATAGTCAACTCTCTATCAACTATGATTTTTTTAATTTTTTTCTTCACAAAATAGATAAAATCATCATTCTTTATATTTTAACTAGATCTTTTTATTGCCATTGACAGTCCATCCCCCATAAATTGACTTTTCTTCTTAAGTTTTTCCTTAAAATTGCTCAGTAGTGCTTAGTGAGTGCAGAGTTTCTGTTGGGGTGATGAAAATTTTAGAAATAGATATTGGTGGTAGTTATACGACATGAATATAATTTCACCTAAAAATGGTTAAAATGGCAATGTTATATGTGTGTGTGTGTGTGTATATATATATATAATTTTTGTATCATAATTTTTAAGAATAGTAAAAAAAAATATTTTAAATAGATCTAATAGTATAACACTGGACCCAGAACTCCTTTCTGTTTATTTTCATCAGACTTCTGGTCCAGGGAATTATCAAAGCAAAGTCACAACCGTATTCAAATCTAGGTTTAATATCAGAACTTTACTACTATCTAACTGCTTCTTTTCAAGTTGAATCAAGCTGACTTGTTGTATGGTCTAGTTTTACTTTTTCAAATATAAACTATGGAGAAGGACAGAGTGCTCCTGTTGAGTCTCCCTGCCTTAATGGACATTTATGGTGGGGAATGACTGTTGACTTAACACTGTACTACAACTAAATGGAATAGTCCTTCCTAAAACTCATAATGTCAGCTTTTCCTAGGTTTCCTCCATGGAGATTATGCTGTGTACATCTTAAAATCGTCCTTCCTGTGAAATTACTTTTTATACCCGATGGTCCCCTTTGCTGAACGTCTATTGGTCTGTTAAATTGTACTGGTTTTAAAACCCCAGAAGCTGCATATGACTGACAAAGCTAGTTTACTTTTCTATGATAATGCTAAACGGACTGTTTCTGAATACTCCTTCTCCATCCTAAAAATTATACTTTAATAAAATCTGCCTAACTGGGTCAGGAGAGGTTTTTAAACTTTGAAACTGAAAATCACTGTGTTTACTGTTTCCTTACTGCCTTAAGAATGAAGTTTTGAGCTAAGTAAAATGTTCAGGTAATAGGGGGTTTGCTTTTAAGCACAAACTTCTTTTTAATCCAAACACTGTTGATTTCACAATTTCAATGAAATTGTGTTAAGGATGTCTCCCATGTGTCAGGTGGTGAAGATGCAGTGAGGAGTCAGATGAAGTTCGTGGCATCTGAGGGGCTCTCTGCTGCCACACCTGTCCATGCTTCTGTGAACAGAGGATACAGAACATAATTTCTTAATAACTGAATAATATTCACGGATATTTTTCCTGCCCTCAGGAGCCACCGAGGCTCATAGCCTGTGTTCCTCCACATAACTGTGCTCTCCTTGTGAGTCCTTCTCTCCCAAATTCACCATTTCTTGTCAGTGACTCCGCCCCTCACAGATCTCCTTACAGGCTGCCACACTTTCTACCACTGTGCTTATGGTCGAATATAATGCTATGTTCTCTCATTGCCATCTCTCTCCCTGCTTTCATTCTTTTGCCATTCCTGCACTGCTCAGCTCTGACTTCAGTGGAACTTGGCCCTGATAACCATTACCAGCACAGTGGAAGTGTTTGTTGTTCTTTTTAAACACTTAGGTTCATCATTATTTCATTAAGATGAGATCATTTATACAAAATCTCATAGAGAACTGATGTACAGTCATTTAATTCATTAATAAAGAAATATGTATAAATGAAACTTTTCGAGGTTTGGGAAATGTTTTCAAAGCCAGAATAATTTTGCTAAGTAAAATAATAGCTTAGTATCCGAAGCATTGGTGTTCTTTCTTAAGTAAAAAGAGAACCTAGAACCTGACACACTGTCATCAAACGTATAATATCTACTGTTTTTTTTAATCTTTTTAAAAAACTTGTTTTTAATGGAAGGATAATTGCTTTACAGTATTGTGTTGATTCTACCAAACATCAACACAAAATCAGCCATAGGTTTACCCATGTTCCCTCCCACTTGAACATCCCTTCCACCTCCCTCCCCATTCTACCCCTCTCTACTGTTTTCAAAAAGCATCAAAAACATTTATGTTCATTTCATAGATTCTTAAGAAAAAAGTTCATCACATGTGGAGTGTCTGTACGTTAGAGCGATTCACTCACTTATCCCCTCATTCAGTCGTTTTTATGTAACTTCTGAGTGCCATGACATTACAGATGCAGTGATTAAAAATTCAGAGAAGGATGCTATATGTGTGAAGCCTCTGGCTAACAGTTGTCTGACTGCATGTGCTACCCGTTTACTGAATTGGAGTATCCTAGTTTTTAGAAAAAGATGAAATTTTTTCTCAATACCCATATATACACTGACATTTTAATGTCAGAATGCAAACTCCTCTTACCCAGTAACCTAGTAATGCTAATACGTCATTGACTTGCTTTGTTCTGGAACCTGGGAGGGTTGCATTATTGTCTCTTTAAACTCTTTAGCTGTTCCTAGCATCAGAACCTTAGGAGGAAATATGCTATACAAGTTCAAGGAGGCATTAGGAACCAGCCTCATACTGCTATTGATAATAAAAGTCCACTCAGCTCATAGTAGGCTATTACGTATGTAGAGAAGAGGGAGTTTTTCTGTTTTCTAAATAAGTAGCACATCAAGTGTTGGATAAATTTTTACCAAAACAAATTAATCTATTCACATTGAAAATAATCATAGTATGTAATTCAAAGATCCCTTTATGAGCAGATTTTGGCAACATGATATGCCATACGAAAATAAACCATTCATTTTTCTTCATTTAACGTATGTGTAATCTGTTGGCAGAGATGTCATATGTTCAGAAAACTAAACGCTTCAGATTCAAGCAATTTTTGTTTTTAGAAATAATATCATAATTACTTTACTCCTTTACTACTGCTTGGGTCTTTAAAAAACGTTTAATCTGAAAGAGGGCAACACGTGTTCCTTGTCCTGTGTCTATATCGGCAGCATTACTTAGCTTTAGGTCTGCCTGTCTCACAGGAACCAAAATAGGGAAGGACATAACCTAGAACTTTCTGATGGGGGGGAAAGGTAACAACCCAGAATTGGTGCTGAGTTTGTCTCCAGAGAAACTAATCTAAGTGACTTCTGTGCAGTAGTCATCTCTGTCTCTTGGGTGGGACCGGGGATTAAGTTACATTAAGTAACCACTGTGGGATTCCCTTACCAATGTAAGATGCGAGGCTAGGATCAAGCAGCAGGATTTTAGGAAATCATATAATTAGCTCTTCCGTGGATCTCAGACAAAGGAGAGTCTTAGAAACAGCAATCGTGGTGGTTTTTTTGAATGACTGTTTTAAGGGGAGCAGGGTAAGCCCAGCTTCGTCACCATAGAGGAAATAGAGTCTTCTAATAACATAAGAGGGTGCATGGAAAACGCTTGACCCAGGATTTATGTAAGTGTCTAATGAGCCCCAGAGGATTATCCAGGGATTACCTATCCTTTCTCTGTGCCAGATGGTCTCATCTTTGCCTTTCTTTTTTATCCTGCCCTCTAAATTTTCTGATTACTTACTGCATCTCTTATTTGTCATGTCTCCTAGACCCAGCTGCTTTTCTTTTCCATTTAAATCGTTCTTTACATTTACATCTTTACTGCCTCTTTCTGGACTCTTGCAGTAGCTACTTAATAAGTTTCCCCATTGCTCATATCATCTTCTCCCCCTTCAAATGGTCTTATATTTAGTACTGTATAAAAGTCGTGTCTCAATAGGATCCCCCAGCCACTCAGGCAACACGGGTGAATGAAATGACTCAGTTATAGGTGATGGGGGAACATCCCCATTTCTTGTCTAGAAAGCTGCATAGCTTTTTGAAATGCTCTAGGTGCAACCAAACACAGCTGAGGGTCTGGATCTAACGCATAGACTGTGAGTTTAAACCTCTGCTATAAAATAATGTTTGCTTGTCAGTCTTTTCCCATGAATCCATTTGGCTCCAGGATAAGGGCTATATAGTAAATGGCTTGATATTCAAGACACTTGGTAATCTGGCCCACTTTACCTTTCCAGCACCATCTCCTGCTGTTCCTTTGTTCTAAAACTGTTACTTTCGTCAGCCTGGCCTCCCTGCTGCCTCTCAGGTATTACTCGAATATTGTCACCTCTGGTCTTCACCTTCTGTGTTAGTCTTAGTCTGCTCTGAAGTGACAAGCTCTTTCCCCACACATTTATTTCTTGTCCACTCTCGAGGTCTAGGCTCTGCCTTTTTAGCGTGAGTGCCAAGCACAGTGCCTGTCATGGGCAGTACTCAATAAATGCTGCTGCTGCCATTATTTCTTGATCACCAAAGTCCATAATGTTTTTTCCTTTGACTTGCAGATGAGGGAGGGGCCTGAAAATCATTTCTCCCAAAGTTCTGTCTACCTGTCCTATTATTAAAGGACACACACACGTGTTTGTATATTGCCCTCTTCACTAAATTGCAAGCTTCCGAAGGGTGAGGATCCTGTTGAACGCATTTTTGTATTCTCTGCAAAGCCCAACAGCCACCTGTATACAATAAGCCTTCCCCTGCTCCTCTTTTCTTTTTTTGACCTAGTTCACTTGGAAAAATAAATCACCTTTAAGGATAGATTTGGTTCTGATTATTTTAAGGGCAAAGGCTATGTTATTTGAGTAAGTATAGGCTAGGGGCTTTATATAAATTGCTCATCTGTGTATTCATTTGCTCTTTGGCATATTTATTGAGCACCTACTATATTTTAGAAACTAAGGAGATACCAGTGAATACAGATCAGGTAACTTGGCCTCATGATACTCTCTAGAGGGAGAGACACATAATAAGTTCACATAAAAATAAACAGTACCGTTTTATATATTGATAATGGCTCTGAAGAAATTTTAGCAGGATGAAGCGGTGTAGAGAGACCATAAGTGCTGGGTAGGGTGGAGGAATGGGCTCTGGCTAACCAGGGTGGAGGGGAGGGAAATGAGGGGACCAGCAGGAAGGCCAGCCAAGCTGGAGCACAGTGAACAGAACGGTAGGACGTTCAGGTGGAGAAGACAAGCTGAGCAAGTTCCTTGAGGGCCTCGTAGACCAAGGTAAGGCACTGGAATTAAACTTAATCAGTGGTAACATTTTGAGATGGAGTTTGAGCAGAAGATGCGATTTTATTTGCTTCCTGCCTGCTCTACGGAGACTAGAAAAGTGGCGGCAGAGGCCAGAGAAAGGAGATCTATCCAGTTATTGCAGTCATTCAGGTGAGAAACAGAGAAGGACTCAGTAGCAATGGATGTGGTGAAGACATGTTTTTATGCAGGAGGAACTAACCAGATTTGCTAATGGAGCAGTTTTGAGGGAAAGAGAATCAGGAGTTCTGTTTTGGAATCTACCTTTGGAATCATTTAAAATGATTTACTGGGGATTAAAAAGTGGGATGGTGTCTTGACATTCTTACCCATTTCTTGTCCTAATTTATACTTATTAAATTGTCCCTTTAAACAAATAAAACCTGATTACAAAAACAACAGATAGTGCCTAATTTAGAAACTTGGTGCATTATAAAGCTCATATTTTTATTTAAAAAAAACTTTTTTCCGTTTTAAATTCCTCTTGGAAAAATTCAGTATCACTGTACTTCATCATCATTTGTTTTTCACTCTCCGAATTGCAGTGTTTTAAGATGCAGGACTGTGGGTTTGGAGATAACCATTGTGTTTTTTCTAGAAGATGACTTTCCTCCATTTAGCCTCAGTTCTTGTTGCTCCAGCTGTGACTTGTTATGTTAATTTGCTGTAGTAGTAGCCATGACATTAATCTACTTCCAGATGAATTGAATGACACAAATGATCTTTCATCTAACCGTCTCCTCCCCAGTGTCTCTAGATAGATTTAGCCATTAGTTTAAGTATCTCTTAATTCAGATGACTTATAAGATAAGGATTTGTTGTATAAAGTGCTTTGGAAAGACAAAAGAAACTTATTAGGTTTATTTGAAAGTTCTGTTCATCTCACTTTAATTGTAATATATAACAAATGACACTAAGCAAAATTTTAATAATCATGGAAAATAAGATCTCTTCACATTAAGAACATGGCAGGAGGTTTAATTTTGTGTTTGTATTCAACTTTGCCAATAACTGGTGCTACAAATGTAAGCAAGTTATTTAAGCTATCTCAGCTTGACTTCTTCATCTGTAAAATAGGACTTAAGTATGACATATTACGTAAATATCTTTACAGAAAGTGTGGAGATTCACTAAATTATAGTTATTATGGAACCCAGATCTAAAGGACCAAACGGAGAACCATGACTTTTTCTTTAGTGAAGAATCGTAGCAGAAAACTTGACATGTGTTTCCACAGTGAGATTGCTGGCGTTCTAGCTATTTGTAATATACTAATATGATTTATGAATATTAATTATCAGGTTAGTTGCAAACCAAGCAAAATTTACCAGCCTTAAGGTTCTGGGTTGAGCAAAGCCTAGGTCAATAAAATAATATTATTTAATATCTATTTTCTCCTTTGAGGAGGCAGATTTAATAGCAAGGCCTGTCTGTTTTTTTCCTTGTCATATTATGATTTCTTGTGCCAGCAGAGTTGCAGAATAATCTTGTTTTTATAACCAGTTCATTCTGAAAATGCTGTTTGTGATGATCATTGATATTTGAGGGGACGTGCAGGAGAGCTGTTTTTTTACATATATACAGAGCTACCATGCATGCTAACTCGCTTCAGTCATGTCCAACTCTGTGCAGCACTATGGACTGTAGCCTGCCGGGCTCCTCTGTCCATGGGATTCTCCAGGCAAGAATACTGGAGTGGGTTGCCATGCCCTCCTCCAGGGGATCTTCCCTACAAAGGGATGGAACTCGTGTCTCTTATATCTCCTGCATTGGCAGGCCGGTTCTTTACCACTAATGCCACTTGGGAAGCCCATGCAGAGCCAGGTCAGGTGGATATTTCATTATTTTTTTTTAATTCTGCACTAATTCATAGTGTAGCACCAGTAACAATTACACTAATTGCAGCTTAGACATTCTTTTTGTTCTCAGTGGAAAGGCTTGGTGTGCTTTGTTTTAGTAGGAAAGGAATTTGGTAATTGAAGTGGGAAACTAAATTTAGTTTAGTTTTATTTTCTCTCTTTTTCTTTTTTTTTTTTTTTTTTGCTGTACCATGTAGCTTGTGGGATTTTAGTTCCCTCAACCAGGGGTTGAACCCTGGCCCTCAGCAGTGAGAGCACAGAGTCCTAACCACTGAGTCACCAGAGAATTACCTAAATTTAATTTTTAAAGCTTTGTTTTTTGAGGTTTAAAATTTCTTAACCTTTTAATCTTGACATTATGATAAAAAAAATTAAAAGGCATAGAAGCATAGAAATTTTTTTTAAGTAGTTTGAAGAAGACACATTTCTGTGTCCCCTAAACTTAGAAACACTTGGCAAACTTTTGAATGAGACCCAAGACTAACACCTTGATCTTGTTTTAACTAACTTGCCCTTCTACCATAAAATTAAACTCAACTGAAGCAATTTCTTTAATTTTTGGTTCAATTGCCTTGGCATGGTAAGTAGGAATTTCCAGGCTAAGCATAGGTTCTAAGACCTTTATTCAAAACTCCTCCCCAAACAGAAAAGACCTGTCTTCTAAGAGTTTCCCTTTTGGCTTGCATCTCCTATGCCTAAACTTGGTCCCACCATCCCTATAGTCTGTAGGAGGGCAGTTAAAAAAGAAGGATCCCTGAAGAAGATCCCTGACCAAGACTGAAGGGAAATAACGGAAAACAGCACATTCCTTCACTTCAGACACTGTCTTGCTGAAACATGTTCTTGGTCGGGGAGAAAAAGGAAAAAAAAGTAAAGCCTGTGGTTAGATTTTTCCCAGGAATTAAGGGTTGAGTGGGGAGAGTGTCAAGATAGCATGCTGGCTCATCCCACATAACTGTAATTTCTCATAATCTTTCTTTTTCCCTCTTTAAAAAATTTGCCAAACTTCACTGCCACCCATGGTAAATAAGATGGGGCCACTTGGAAAGGCTTGTATCCCGTAACTACCTGACTTTTGGAGCCAAACACCCCAAATTAGACCAGGCAGGAGCTAAGTTCAGTTCAGTTCAGTTGCTCAGTTGTGTCCGACTCTTGGCGACCCCATGAATCACAGCACGCCAGTCCTCCCTGTCTATCACCATCTCCTGGAATTCACTCAGACTCGGGTCCATCGAGTCAGTGATGCCATCCAGCTATCTCATCCTCTGTCATCCCCTTCTACTCCTGCCCCCAATCCCTCCCAGCATCAAAATCTTTTCCATTGAGTCAACTCTTTGCATGAGGTGGCCAAAGTACTGGAGTTTCAGCTTCAGCATCATTCCTTCCAAAGAAATCCCAGGGCTGATCTCCTTCAGAATGGACTGGTTGGATCTCCTTGCAGTCCAAGGGACACTCAAGAGTCTTCTCCAACACCACAGTTCAAATGCATCAATTCTTCAGCGCTCAGCCTTCTTCACAGTCCAACTCTCACATCCATACATGACCACTGGAAAAACCATAGCCTTGACTAGACGGACCTTTGTTGGCAAAGTAATAACTCTACTTTTCAATATGCTATCTAGGTTGGTCCTAACTTTCCTTCCAAGGAGTAAGCGTCTTTTAATTTCATGGCTACAGTCACCATCTGCAGTGATTTTGGAGCCCCCAAATATAAAGTCTGACACTGTATCCACTGTTTCCCCATCTATTTCCCATGAAGTGATGGGACCAGATGCCATGACCTTCATTTTCTGGATGTTGAGCTTTAAGCCAACTTTTTCACTCTCCTCTTTCACTTTCATCAAGAGGCTT
>SJYQ01000258.1:96633-137180 GCA_006410935.1 Redunca redunca | reverse complement strand
TCCAGGTGTTTCTTGACTTCCTACTTTTGCATTCCAGTCCCCTATAATGAAAAGGACATCTTTTTTGGGTGTTAGTTCTAAAAGGTTTTGTATGTCTTCATAGAACTGTTCAACTTCAGCTTCTTCAGCATTACTGGTTGGGGCATAGACTTAGATTACCGTGATATTGAATGGTTTGCCTTGAAGACGAACAGAGATCATTCTGTCGTTTTTGAGATTGCATCCAAGTACTGCATTTCGGACTCTTTTGTTGACCATGATGGCTATTCCATTTTTTCTGAGGGATTCCTGCCCACAGTAGTAGATATAATGGTCATCTGAGTTAAATTCACCCATTCCAGTCCATTTTAGTTCGCTGATTCCTAGAATGTCGACGTTCATGCTTGCCATCTCCTGTTTGACCACTTCCAATTTGCCTTGATTCATGGACCTGACATTCCAGGTTCCTATGCAATATTGCTCTTTACAGCATTGGACCTTGCTTCTATCACCAGTCACATCCACAGCAGGGTATTGTTTTTGCTTTGGCTCCATCCCTTCATTCTTTCTGGAGTTATTTCTCCACTGATCTCCAGTAGCATATTGGGCACCTACTGAGCTGGGGAGTTCCTCTTTCAGTGTCCTATCATTTTGCCTTTTCATAAATTCAAGAAACAGACCCAACAGTAAACCTGAAGAACTGCAATTATGAGTAAATGGATGGTGAAAGGCCAAGAGAAACTCTCCGGAGCCTCTGGAAAGACACAGATGGTGCTTCTAAGACCTAGAGCTACGCTAGGTGCAGGAGCTGCTAGGCCCCCACTAGCGTAGCTCTAGGTCTTAGAAGCACCATCTGTGTCTTTCCAGAGGCTCCAGAGAGTTTCTCTTGGCCTTTCACCATCCATTTACTCATAGTTGCAGTTCTTCAGGTTTACTGTTGGGTCTGTTCCCTGAATTTAGAGATTCAAAACTCAGATCACAATGATATACAGTTAATAGTAATGCAATTCTGGGGCTCTTCTTCAGAGTTATTGTTAACAGAATTGTCTATTCTAAGTAGTTAAAGCAACTTGAAAGCACCTGTGATGGGTGACATCACTTTTGGTAAATACTATTTTATGGAGAAAATCGATAGTAAATAAATATATGAAAAATTAATTTCCATTTTCCATGTCTTGCCCTTTAGAAACTTATTAGGACTTCTTTTTCTCCCTTAAGTACCCAGTACTTGTAAAGTTTTTCTTTGTTTTATGAAGATTCTCTTTAATGTTTTGCTTTCTGATGAAAGATTGAAAAACTATTCCTTTACATAATTTGTACTTATCATTTTAATGTCACTAAAGTACTTTAGCTTTCTCAAAAGAAATACATCATCTAAAATACATATTTTCTATAAAAAGAATAAATTACTGACATTGATTTTTTTTTTTGAGATAATGGTTTCTATAGACCCTTGTTCAGGGAAGCCCAGTAGAAGACAATATTGAGTTGTTTGACCCTAAAAGCCTTGAGTTATAAAAAGAACTAATATAATCTATAATATTTATGTATAATTTATTATCAGAGATGGTTGGCTGGAACTCCAAGTCATATTAAGTATTTTATACCATTGATCAGATAAATGACATTACAGGAAGTGGTCAACTTACAGTGATGTGATACCTGCACATCACTGACACGTACAGTGTTAGACACACAGTGCCCAACTATGTCATCACCTACAGCTTGTCCAAGCAGGCAGCCACAAGTCAACCTGTGTGAATCAACCTACTGCTTAGGGGGCCTTTGGTAAGGCCTTTAGTTTCCCAGCCTGGCTCTACGAACCAGTTCTCTTCTCTTTCTCCCTACACCTCGGAGTCTTTTCATTCCAAAATGGCAAGGGTTTCTGTTTTGTCTTTGATCCTAAATAAAGGGTTGGGTGGAGGGAGAGGAGAGGTATCCCAAGTGAAAACCAGAAAGACAACGTAGAAAGGGATAGAGGTGGGGGACTAAAGAGATAATGGCAAACTCTATGAAGGACGAAGTATTGAATGTTTTAGACATTATGGCCTGTATTTAGTTTCCCCATCATAGCAGGTATATACAATATGTGAATGAGTAAGCTTGGCTGTGTTCCAATTAAATTGTATTTACAAAACTAGGCAGTGGGCCTTTGGCCTACTGGCCATAGTTTGCCACACTACGCATACTACAGGGTAATACGTGCCTAGTAAACTGGGTCTGAGAGATAGTCTAGAAGAGAAGTTCTTAAAGTGTTTAGAAGTTGGTATCAAGTATATTTTTACCCTCACATATTCATTTCTTAAAAGTTGCTGATGAATGAAAAACAAAGCCTCTGTTGTAAAGCAAAACCCAGCACTCATGATTAAGCAAAGAGGGGCAGAAAGGAATCATTTTATAGATGATGTAACAGGTAAGGGCAGCTTTAAAGGAGGCCTGATTTCCAGTCAGTGCTGTGTCACACTGCCTGGCCCTGGATTCAATTCAAGGCTTTAGAAAAGAAATCAGTGTTTTAGAAGTGTGTATTTGGCAGTATCTGAATACAAGTGAAAGTATTATTCTGTAAAATTTTGATAATTTTTTTCCCCCTATGGTTAAAACTCTAATAGGAATTCCAATACTTGTTGAATTGAATTAGCCTTCTTACCATTACATGTAAAATATCACTGAGGTGTCTTACCACGATATAACAGACGGTTCTTGTCATTTCTGACAGGTTGTTCCTGCTGAAGGACTGGTCTCTATACTGAAGAAGAGGAATGATACTGTAGGAGATCATCCTGCCCAGATGCAACAAAAACCATCCAAGCGAAGAGTGAGATTCCAAGAAATAGACGACAGCTTAGATCAAGGTAGAGTGCTCAGCACTATGTCTGGCACAGATTTGATCCATGTTTGCCAAAAGAATGAATTAATGTACAATAAGATGTTTGGTAATAGGATTTGTAAAGAATATGTAGACTTAGTTGCATTATATAAAGAATCACAGAGAAGTGAACTATCATAAGTTCTTAAGTCCTAAGTATTCTGTTTGCTCAGTTGCAAAATTCATCTCCTTGCTTGCCTGTCCCTCAGATAGTTGTCAGTGTTCAGAGCTCATCTCAGTTTCTTTGATTAGTGTTTTGTTTCCTGACTTTTTGTTTTTAGTGAGCCTGCTGTTTTTGTCTTCTTTTCAGTGGCAGTCAATACTCCTTGATTGTTGTGGAAAATATTTATAAACTACACATATATTCTCTTCTGTGATTTCTTCTCAACTCTATGGGAAAAAAAGTGTCTCTCAAGAGCAGTAGTTTAACACTGTTGCTATTGTTTGATTTTTTTTTTTTTTCTCCTGGGCTTGTATTTAAGGTTGTTGTTAAGTTTACCTAAGGCCTGGGTAAATCAGAGTGAGTAGAAACATGGCCTAGAATCTGTCAGTGTGCTTTTCATGTTTATAAAACAACTGCATTATTAAATAATGATGTCAATGTGTAGACACAGTTTCTAAGTATGACATAAAGTGATAGCAGTAGATGTTTCTAAATTTTTACAACTATAAAGCTGGCAGGAGCTGTGGAGATAATCTGTTATCACTCCTCATTTTTACCTCTGAACCTTGCTTGTAACTATCACAGTCTTCTCCAGATAAAGCACTCAGTTCTTTGTACCAATTGGTACTGAATTGTTGCCTAGTAGGAGGAACCCTGGATTTAGAGCTGACAGTCCCTAGTTCCCTTAGGAACCATCTCATCTTAGACTAAGTCATATAACGTGTGCTCAGTAGCCACCTGCGCTTCTTGGCTTCCATGTTGGACAGCACAGCTCTAAACAGTGTCAGTGCATGTAGACAAACAAAACAGAATAGATGTTTTAAAATAAATTGTATCTAAATGTTTGTATATAAATATATGATAAAGAAATAGCCGAAAAAATACGTAAAATAGATTGCTAACAAAGATAAGAGGGTGAGTGGGAATCATGGCAAAAACAGAAAAGATGATAAAAGTATTGAACTGACCAAACCCCCCCCCAAAAAAAACTAAGAAACACAGCACAAATAATACAATCCTTTTTATTTGTATGTATAAAAAGCATCCTAAGTATAAACTATTAAATCTCTTAAGGTCTATTAACTATGAAGAGCTGCTAAACTAAATATGTCAGTCAAAGGAGAATACAGTTACATAATCCTGTTTCTATAAAAGTCCTTAACCACATGTGTTTGATCCGAGATGTACTGCCAGATTTTTTTCTTCTTTTTTTATGGAAGTGGTTAAATCCATTGGATAAATGAACTAGTTTTAATTTTAGCATTCACAAGTTCCACAAGTGTCTATCTTTATGGTAACAGGTCCTCATACAGTCACTGGTACACTAGCTTTCTATCAGGGACCATCCATAGAGGACTAACATTACAAACATCTAGTTATCTTAATCGGTGAGACAAGATACTAGGATTTGATTCTTGTGTCAGCTTAACCTGACTCTGTTTTCCTATTTGCAGATGAAGTTGGAGGTGGTTCCTGTATTTTACTGGTCTTGCTGTGCATAGTGACGGTTTTGCTTAGTGTGGGAGGAACTGCGTTATACTGCACTTTTGGTGNGAGGAGCTCTCAGAATAATCACATAATGAAGCGATATTGATCTGAGCACTGTGGATGGAGGGAATGGTCTTTGGACAGCATGTCCACCTCCTCCTCGCTGCTTCCTAGTGTAATGAGCTACACTGAGCAGAATTAGACAGGGCAGTGCTGGAGCCAAACCACTTATGGCTACCTTCAAGCTAATGGTTGACTTCCCTGGTGACTCAGACGGTAAAGCATCTGCCTACAGTGCGGGAGACCCGGGTTCAATCCCTGGATCGGGAAGATCTCCTGGAGAAGGAAATGGCAACCCACTCCAGTACCCTTGCCTGGAAAATCTGATGGACAGAGAAGCCTGGTAGGCTACAGTCCACGGGGTCGCAAAGAGTCGGACATGACTGAGCGACTTGACTTCACTAGGCTAATGGTTAAAGGATACTCTTGATTTACAATTGTTGGTCCAAAGACATTGCTTCCAGCCATCCCGCAATAAGTTTGTGTGTAATGAAAAGGAGTTTCCTTATGGTTTCATTGTCTTTTTTAGTTCACATTGGGAGCTATATAATTTAGGCTTTGTGCACTCTTTCCAGATTCTGTTTTCCACTTGCGAAATGGTTTTTGTGTGTGTGTGTGTGTGTATTTCAGACAGTTATTGTAAGCAAAAACCCAGCGTAGAATAACAAAGAATATTCTTTCAACATGACTATAAATGTGCAGGCACAAAACTTTCAAGAAGGCTTAACTGTGGAACAGATGAATTATAGAAATCTTGGCCCTGAATTGAGAAACTATGACAGATACAGTGACAGTTAACTTGGTTAACTAGCCAGAAGTTCATCACAGGCCTAGAGATAAAACTGAATAGCTCCCTCTGAGCCTCAGGCAACCAGTTTCATCATGGATTCAATGCTTCCTGTAATGAATGCCGGATTCAGCTCAATTCAGTAAAAACCTATTGAGCACGTATTATGTTCTGAGAATCTAAAACCCCTTCTACAAAGATAAATAAGATATTAGTTCCTGCTCTAGATGTTTTGATTCTGGTCTTAAGTAAAAGAAACTAATACTTTAATGAATGAAATTAAATCATATATAATTCAGTATTAACAGATCAGTTATTCAGATGCTTGAATGTGCATTCATATCATGGGCTTAATTCAGACCTAATATGGCATCATTAGATGAAAATTCAATCATATCTTAAACAGACAAATGTCTGATTTTTATTTAAATCTGTCAGTTTTCCTTTTCTAAAGTACAGTGATCTAACAATTAGGAAGCCTTTCTTTAACTTTTTTATCTCATTGGTAGCATTCTAAAAGAAACAAGACACATGAATTATAGTTTTTTAGCACATGATCATTATTTCATGTTTTTCAGTTAGGATCATGTGAAAGAAAAAGAATTTTCTTACTAGTTGTTACTGGCTGGTACAGTACATCCCTTCATGTTTCAGCTTATTTATTTAGACTTATGATTTTTAAAGGGCTTTTTATAGAAGTTGAAATTGTGTCATTTAGCATGCATTTGGTTATACCTGATATTTAATTACTGTATACTTAGTGTTTTGATTTCTATAATTTCAACTCAGTGTGTTTTTAGGCTTATTTTTAAATTGATGTTTTATTTTTACTTATAATACTGTTTGACTTGTCTCTATCATGCCACCATAAACTATAATATTTTCAAGGATTATAGATCAAAGATATTTATTTAGAAGTGTACAAGATACTGAAATCTAGATTCCTTATACTTAAGGCTGATTTTATTAGAAGATTATTTTAATGTTCTATTATAAATTTTAAGAATTTGTATTCAACTTGTATGTAAATATATAAAATATTGATGGTACTATCTTATGTGGTTCTGTAAGAGACATTCACAAAGTCTACTGTGTGGGTATCCCCAACATAGACGAACCTCTTCTGTTTTACCCTCATGGTTTCTAGTTACAGAAATTTGGCAATGCTGATTTCTGCCGGTTTTATGTCAAGATAAGTCAAAATTTCCTTCCTGTTCCTTTTTTCAATCACTATTGACGTTCTAAATAATCTGTAGTATTACATTGGCCACCGGGGCCATTGCTTCTGAAACTGAGGATTTCTTGGGTGCCTTCACACTGAGGGGAAAGACCTGAGATGACGATTTGGTCCCTGGAGGCAGCTGCATCTCAGGAAAGCCACGCTTGTCCTCACTGTGTCCCATGGAGAGGGAGCTGAGCTCAAGAGCATACTGAGGTCTTGATTTAAAATAGGCATGAAATCTCACCTAGAAAAACTAGGGCAGCTTTTAAAAATGTAATGGTCATTTATTGCATGAATTGGAGTAATTCCATCTGGTGATGAGAGAATTGTTATCTCTCACATAAAGAATTCATCCGGTTTTACTATCATGTAATTTTTTCCTGTCATTGGAAAGTACTGACAACAGTTTGTAACTAATCTTCCTTAAAAACTGTATTTGGGGGTAACAGATCAAGCTTGTAATTTAAAATCTACACCAACAAAATGTCTCAGAGAATTTATTTGAACCTCTTGGGTACTGAGAAAAACCACTTTATTTAAAGTGAAAGTAAAGTAATTTCAGAAGTTGGTCTGGCCCCACAAGTATATTACTTTGGGTAGTCTAATAGGTCCCTACGTAATGCTCCTGTGCTTCTAAAACATCTCCCCATCTGCCTGAAACAGCCACTGAAATTCACTGTAAGAATTCATTCCTTCAGATTTAAAAATCAAATCTCTCTGGGAGGTTTACTGTATTGAGTTGTGAATTTGTGTATTATGCTAAGAGGATTTAAAATTTGGAGGTAGGCTTTGTTTTGAAAGGACAGATGTGAATTGGGTCTTGCTGAAATGGTAAGGTGGAGAAAGGGATAGGAATTGAGAAATGAAGAGGGAAGATTGGGAAAAGAAAAAAGAAATCTTTTACCTAGTACTTGTATTGCTGAAGCTGACTTTGTGGCATTTAACCCCAATCCAGAGAGAGACTAAATGTTTGTGTTCCCACTAACGTGACCTGTATAACTCTATTCATTTCTCTGGGCTCAGTTCATATTAACTTACCCTTGTGGCACAGTGGTAAAGAGTCCGCCTGCCAATGCAGGAGATGTGGGTTCAATCTCTGTCAGAAAGATCCTCTGAAGAAGGAAATGACAACCCATTCCAGTATTCTTGCCTGGAAAATTCCATGGACAGAGGAGCCTGGTGGGCTACAGCCCATGGGGTCACAAAGAGTCAGACACAACTGACCAACTAACATTTTTAGTACACTTGTATACTTACTTATGAAGTGTACATAGATTTTGCACATTTATTCATTTGATGCTTAGATCAGTAAGCATACATCCCTTAAATCAGGGCTTGTAATTCCAGAATCCATTATACAATCACTTCTATCATGTTGCTTCCATCTTCAAAAAGAGTAAGAGTGATCTAAGGTTTATGGTACAAATTCTGGTGCCAGCTGATATTTTAATAACCTCAAGGATGAATTAGTGAGCCTTATGTGCTAAAGAATTTTCTTTAAGGAATTCTGGTAGCATTTCAATCTCTCTTGATGGAGGCTACTAGGCATCCCCTCTTTGCACTCCTAAGAAGAGTTAAGTCCTAAATTCAGTCTCTTGCCCGTTGCTCCAAAAAAAAAAAAAAACAGCACTAAATAGCACAATGGAAAACTTTCTCACAGAACTGTGTATCTAGATGCTTCTCCAGTANAGTTTTCATTCCAATCCCAAAGAAACGCAATGCCAAAGAATGCTCAAACTACTGCACAATTGCACTCATCTCACACACTAGTAAAGTAATGCTCAAAATTCTCCAAGCCAGGCTTCAGCAATACATGAAGCATGAACTCCCTGCTGTTCAAGCTGGTTTTAGAAAAAGCAGAGGAACCAGAGGTCAAATTGCCAACATCCACTGGATCGTGGAAAAAGCAAGAGAATTCAAGAAAAATATCTATTTCTGCTTTATTGACTATGCCAAAGCCTTTGACTGTGTGGATCACAATAAACTATGGAAAATTCTGAAAGAGATGGGAATACCAGACCAACTGACCTGCCTCTTGAGAAACCTGTATGTAGGTCAGGAAGCAACAGTTAGAACTGAACATGGAACAGTGGACTGGTTCCAAATTGGGAAAGCAGTACTTCAAGGCTATATATTGTCACCCTGCTTATTTAACTTATATGCAGAGTATATCATGAGAAATGCTGGGCTGGAGGAAGCACAAGCTGGAATCAAGATTGCCGGGAGAAATAACCTCAGATATGCAGATGATACCACCCTTATGGCAGAAAGTGAAGAGGAACTACAGAGCCTCTTGATGAAAGAGGAGAGTGAAAATGTTGGCTTAAAGCTCAATATTCAGAAAACTAAGATCATGGCATCTGGTCCATTACTTCATGGGAAATAGATGTGGAAACAGTGGCTGACTTTATTTTTCTGGGCTCCAAAATCACAGCAGATGATGATTGCAGCCATGAAATTAAAAGACGCTTACTCCTTGGAAGAAAGTTACAACAACCTAGATAGCATATTGAAAAGTAGAGTTATTACTTTGCCAACAAAGGTCCGTCTAGTCAAGGCTATGGTTTTTCCAGTGGTCATGTATGGATGTGAGAGTTGGACTGTGAAGAAAGCTGAGCACTGAAGAATTGATGCTTTTGAACTGTGGTGTTGGAGAAGACTCTTGAGAGTCCCTCACACAGCAAGGAGATCCAACCAGTCCATCCTAAAGGAGATCAGTCCTGGGTGTTCTTTGGAAGGACTGATGTTAAAGCTGAAACTCCAGTACTTTGGCCACCTCATGCGAAGAGTTTGACTCATTGGAAAAGACTGATGCTGGGAGGGATTGGGGGCAGGAAGAGAAGGGGACGGCAGAGGATGAGATGGCCAGATGGCATCACCGACTCGATGGACATGAGTTTGAGTGAACTCCAGGAGTTGGTGACGGACAGGCAGGCCTGGCCTGCTGCGATTCATGGGGTCACAAAGAGTCGAACACGACTGAGTGACTGAACTGAACTGAATAGACCTGACACTGGCCCTCTTAGAATTCCATCAATGTTTAGAAGTTGACAGGCTGATTTTAAAATATGTTTGGAGATGCATATGACCTAGAAGATAGCCGTGAACTTGTTAGAACAAAACTGGTAGACTTGAACTTCTTGATTTCAAAACTGAATGCTACAATAATCAAAACTGTGGTTTGGCAAAAAGAAAGCCCTGTGTATGTGTTCAAGTGATCTACTAACGTGCCAAAACAGTTAGGGGAGAAAGTATGTCTTCAACAAATAATGCTGAAATAACTCTATGTCCCACTGGAGAATAAACTTAAACTTTTACCTCATACAAAACAAAAATTAACTTGAAATAAATGTATCTAAATGCAAAAGCAAAAACTATAAAACTTCTAAAACATAAAATCTTCACAACCTTTGAGTAAGTAAAGATTTCTTAGAATACAGAGTACACAAACCATAAAAGGAAAAAAAAATGATCAGCTGGACTGTTAAAACACATGCTCTTTGAACATGGTTAGGTAAATGAAAAAACAAGCTGAAGATGGGGGGGGTTGGGGTGGGAAATTCACAGTAAATTTATCCAGTAAAGGCCTTGTATTCAGAATATGTAAAGATCTCTTGCAACTCAATATTATGACAACCCATTTGAAAACCCCTTTCAGTACTGAATACAAGGCCTTTACTGGATAAATTTATTTACATTAGGCATTGTGTATATATACACAATGAGCACATGAGAAGTTGCTGAATATCATTAGTCATCAAGATGCAAATGAAAACTGATACCACCACACACCTGCTAGAATGATTAAAAGACTGACATTACCCCAAGAATGCAAGGGTGGTTCAGCCTAAGAAAATTAATGTAATTCATCACATTGATAGGATAACAAGAAAGAACTTCATGATTATCCCAATTGATGCAGAAAAAACATTTGACAAAATTCAACTTTCTTTAAGGAAATTAAGACAACAATTTCATTTGCAATGGAATCTGAAAGAATAAAATACCTAGGAATAACTTTAACCAAGAAAGAGAAAATTGTACATTGAAAACTATAAAACATTATTAAAGAAATGAAATAATATCTATATAAATGGAAAGATCATATTGATGAATGAGGAGATAATATTGTTAATAATAACTAAAGTGATCTACAGATTGAATGTAATCCCTATTTTGAGCCTATTTTGCCAAAGTAGAAAAGCCAATTATAAAATTTATATGGCATTGTGAGGGGGCCCAAAAAGCCAAAACAGTCTTGAAAAAAGAGACAAAATTGGAGGACTCACATTTCCCAATTTCAAAACTCACTACAAAACTTCAGTAACCAAAAGAGTGTGATGCTGGCATAAAGATAGACCTATAGACCAATGGGGGCTTCCCTTCTGGCTCAGCTGGTAAAGAAGCCGCCTGCAATGAGGGGGACCTGAGTTCGATCCCTGGGTTGGGAAGATCCCCGGGAGAAGGGAAAGGCTACCCACTCCAGTATTCTGGCCTAGAGAATTCAATGGACTGTATAGTCCATGGAGTTGCAAAGAGTCGGACACAAATGAGTGACCTTCACTCACTCACTCACTCACTCACAGACCACTGGATAGAACTAAGAATCCAGAAACAAGCCTATACCTCTTTGCCCAGGTGATTTATGATGAGGGCATCAGGTTCATTCAGTGAGGAAAGAAACAGTTCCAGGATACCTGGATTTCCACATGCAAAAGAAAGAAATTGAACCCCTGCCTCACAACATATACAAAAATCATCCCAAAATGGACTGATAATCTAAATATGAGCTAAATCCACAAAACTCTTAGGGGTGTATACAGCATAAGGGTACATCTTCATGACGATGAATTTGGGAATGGATTCTTAGGTACGACACCAAAAGCACAAGCAACAAAAGAGAAAACAGGTAAATAGGACTTCCTCAAAAAATATTTTTTTTCAATTTGTGCATCAAAGGAAATTATCAAGATAATGAAAAGACACCCCACAGAAAGGGAGGACATATGTGCAATTCAGATATCTGGTAAAGGTTTAATATCCAGAATATAGAAAGATCATTGACAGTTCAGCAAAAAGACAAGCAACCCAATTTTTAAATGGGCAAGAGACTTGAATACACATTTCTCCAAAGATCTACAAATAACCAATAAATACATGAAAAGATTCTCAACATCATTGATCATCGGGGAAATGCAAATCAAAACCACAAGACGAATGAAATGGTATATACTACAAACCTCAAAAATGTATATACTACAAACCTCAAAAATGTCATGTGAAATAAGCCAGATACAAGAACAAATAGTGTGATTTGACTTAAATTATCTGTAATAGGCTAATTAAAGAGACAGGAAGTAGAACAATGGTTAACGGGCTGAGGGAAGCGGGAAAGGAAAGTTATATGGGTCTAAATGTAAAAGCTAAAACTTACTGTTTCTGTTTGGAGGATAAACAAATTTTTTAAGATAATGGTGGCGATGGCTTCACAACTTTGTAAATAAACTTATTGCTGCTGAATTGTACACTAAAAAGTAGTTAAAATGGCAAATTTTATGTTACATATATTTTACCACACAAGCATGTGTGCACACTTGCTACCAAGTGTTGGTGAGGATGGGAACCAACCAAATTCACACACACAACTAGGGGGAATGTGAAATAGTACCAACCATTTGGAAACAGCTTGGTAGTTTCTTATAAAGTTCAGTGCAGATCTCTGCATGACTCAGCAATTCCACACCTAGTTCTTACCTAAGAGAGATAAAACAGACAAAAGTCCATAGCAGCCGTAATAGCCAAAAAATGGAAACACCCCGTAGTTCATCACTAACGCCATAGAATATTATTCAGCAATAAAAAAGAACAAACTATGGATACACAAACAAACATGGTTGAGTCTCTAACTATTCTGAGTTGAAGCCAGGAACAAAAGACTATATATTGTATGTTTCCAGTTATATAAAGTTTTAGAAAGTGCAAACTAACCCCATAGTGACAGAAACAGATCCTTGAGGGGCAAAGGACGATGGGAAGATGGATTATAAAGGTCACAGGGCAACTTCTGAAATTGATAGAAATGTACCTTGATTGTGGTCATAGTTTCATGGATTTCTACATCTTTTAAAATGCATTGTACACTTTACATAGATGCAGTTATGTGCATAAATTATACCTCAATAAAACTGCTATTAAAAAAGAAGTTCAGTTTGTAGCTTCACAGCATGTCAAGGTATCATGAGTGGTAAGGGAATCATTGCTATTAGAATACTTTATTCCCTTTCACGGTTGTTGCTTATTTGGGCTACACAAAAATTTTGGTGACTTCCAAGTACCACCCCTTGTTTGTACAAGACCTAACTGCTACACAACTGGCTACTGAGAAAGCGTCACAATAAGATCCCTAGTTCGAAATGCCTTGATTTCAGTCCTAAGTCTGTTCACAGCTTTTGGATCTCTCTGGCTCTTTCAGAAATGTTGGGATAGTGATTTTTTTCCTGTGCTTAAAAAATGCATAGAAAAAAGACTATGCTTTTTTTTTTTTTCCACTTGATGCAGCAGTCCAAATTTCAAACCCAATCTAATTATAGGTATGCTGTAAGGACAACCTGATCTCCCTCTGGCTGGAGTACACTGATCAAGAGTGAGGTTTTGTGATTTTATTGCTTTTCTTAATTGCCTCGGATCAAGGGTCAGGAAGAAGATATGCACTTAGGGGACAGAGAAGGCTCATATCATTCATCAGAATGATGACAGCCCATAAATGGCTGGTTGTTATTTTCCAAGTACAAGATTGGGGGGTTGACAAGATCTGCACAAACTCAACAAAGAAGGAAAAAAAAATCCTTGCCTAAGCTTCTGGTTCAGACAGGAACTTAATCTAAAAGTAACTATAAATATAGGCAGTCTGCTTTTTCTTTAATTTCATTTTTCTTGATTGGAAAAACTAAATTATCTAGATAGGAATAGTCGTTCAGCCATCACTAGAGAGGAGATTAGGATATAGGATAGTTTAGTGGTAAGTAAAAGGCAAAGAAGGGAGGCAGTCCCCACAGTTGGAATCTGGATGATGAATGAGATCACAGCAACTAGCTGTTTAGTCAGCTTCCCCTTCTATATATTTCTCTCTTTTTTTAAGTATTTTATTTATTTATTTGGCTGTGCCAGGTCTTGGTCCCAGCACACGGGATCCGGGATCTTTAGCTGTGGCATGTTAGATCTACTTCCCTGATCAGTGATCAAACCCAGGCCCCCCGCACTGGAAGTGTAGCATTTAGCCACCGGACCACCAGGGAAGTGCCCCTTCTTCTATGTATTTCTAACACAACTTCATGATCTTTTGAATAACCAAAAGTTTTCCATTTGCCATCACGGAGGAAGGACCACTTGGAAGTCTGTATTTGGTGGATAAATGCAATGGTGGCATCAGGGTCGGCGGAGGTTCTTTGAAGCTGTGCATGAGGATAAGAGGTGGAAATCCACTCAGAGACTTGAAGTGCCCACTATGCCCAAAGCCCCTTTGGGGGAAGAGACTACGAGGTGGTCCCTTCTCAACAAAGTGCTAAGTGCTGTGTCTCATCATCCTGAAACTCAGGCCACAGTAGTTTGGATCTGGGGCTTGGTGCCCCAGCCTGATGCATTCCTTCAGGCCTGAACATGAGGAAGGATAGTGATCTGGACACATGTCTAGTCTCCAAAACAACATTGAATCGGGAGTTTCAGTTAATAGTATCTGCCTCAGCAGATCCTCTCTCAGATCCTTAGAATTTGGGGTCCAGACTTTGCATGCAGCCCTGGCAAATAGGAAGGAGGAGAAGTGGAGCAGACATCAGAGAAACCACATAGGCCACAGTCCCCCAAACAACGGAGCCTCCAGAGCAGAGCGCAGAAACGTCTGGAATCACCAAGATCCATCTCCCAAACAACGCTCCATTTCCAGAAGCCCTGGCACTTGGTGACCTTGGAAAGTGTCTCTTCCCTGCAAATGAAGGGGGAAAACTAGCTATGCAACAGCTCTTGTATGTAAGTATTGCCTGGCTCTTTAAAACCATGTTCCTTTAAGAGTTATCAGGCGGGCATTGTTGTGTCAGAAATGAACCTGGGATCCAAGGAGTTCCAGTGACTTCCTTAAGGTCAAAATCAAGAGAATAAGTCAAAGATTCTCCGCTTATGAACATGAAGTGGGAAATGTCTACAGAGCATTTCTCCTGGCGGTGCCACTGCACCCGCCTCCTGCTGTTCTTTATTACCTACAACTTTGTACCTAGATCACTATTACTCTGGGTCTTTGCTGCTGTTCAGTTGCTCAGTCGTGTCTGACTCTTTTGTGACCCCATGCACCGTAGCCCACCAGGCTCCTCTGTCCATGGGATTTCCCAGGCAAGAATACTAGAGTAGGTTTCCTTCTCCAGGGGATCTTCCTGACTCAGGGATTGAACCTGTGACTCCTGCATTGGCAGGCAGATTCTTTACTACTGAGCCACCAGGGAAGTCCACTCTGGGTCTTCAGTTCAGTTCAGTTCAGTCACTCAGTCATGTCCGACTCTTTGCAACCCCATGAATCGCAGCACACCAGGTCTCCCTGTCCATCACCAACTCCCGGAGTTCACTCAAACTCACGTCCATCAAGTCGGTGATGCCATCCAGCCATCTCATCCTCTGTCGTCCCCTTCTCCTCCTGCCCCCAATCCCTCCCAGCATCAGGGTCTTTTCCAATGAGTCAGCTCTTCGCATGAGGTGGCCAAAGTACTGGAGTTTCAGCTTCAGCATCATTCCTTCCAAAGAACACCCAGGGCTGATCTCCTTCAGAATGGACTGGTTGGATCTCCTTGCAGTCCAAGGGACTCTCAAGAGTCTTCTCCAACACCACAGTTCAAAAGCATCAATTCTTCGGCACTCAGCCTTCTTCACAGTCCAACTCTCACATCTATACATGACCACTGGGAAAACCATAGCCTTGACTAGACGGACCTTTGTTGGCAAAGTAATGTCTCTGCTTTTGAATATGCTATCTAGGTTGGTCATAACTTTCCTTCTGGGTCTTACATGTGGGGAAAAAAAAAAACAGTAAAGGCAGTTACTACATACTGCAGGCCACAGGCATGGGGAAGTTGGTGTGCAGGGCTTGTGTAATGGACTCTAGGGGACCCTAGTGAGAAGGCAGAGGTTCTCCTGGCAGACAGTCTAAACATAGCCTAGGGATGTCAAATAAAATACAGGATGCCGGTTATCACATGAGACAAATTTGTACGACACAATTGTTTGTTCTTTATCTGAAATTCAAATTTAACTGGGCATCCTATATTTTTGTTTACTAAATGAAGGCAACCCCTATCAGTGCCACAGCATAGCACAGACACCGAGGATGAGAGGGAGGGGCTCACGAGAGCCAGAGAAGCAGAGTGGCTTAGGCGCGAGGCGCTCTGGGGAACAGCGTTCAGCCCCGCTTTCTGGATTCCCTCAGTACCTGCAGTGTCTTGGTGTATAAACAGAAGACAACACATCAACTCAGTGATTAGAATCAACGTGTCTACAAAAGGGCAGAAAGTGGCCAGAATTTGTTGGTCAAAAAGGTCCCCTGGAGAAGGAAATGGCACCCCACTCCAGTATTCTTGCCTGGAGAATCCCATGGACAGAGGAGCCTGGCGGGCTACACTCTGTGGGGCTGCAAACAAGCCGGACACAACTGAGCACGCACACACAAGTAGTACTCAAAACTTAGTCTTTAGGCTTTAAAGTGCTTTCAGTCTAACACAGAAATAAGAATTTAATCAGAGCTTAGAATGTGATGCAAAAAAATTAATGCAGTACTTTACCTGAGGTGAAAAACCTTCCGAATGTGGATCTGTGTGATGTTTGTCCTACGGTGCTTGTGACTATCAACAATCTGAATTCACGGAATTGTGTTTTACTCCTGGTTTTCAGATGGCACCACCCAATAACGATAGAAGACGAGATGGTTGGATAGCATCACCAACTCAGTGGACATGAGTTTGAGCAAGCTCCGGGAGATAGTGAAGGACAGGGAAGCCTGGTGTGCTGCCATGGGGTCACAAAGAGTCGGGCACGATTGAGTGGCTGAACAACAATAACACAAATAGAAGATATCGTCTCTACTCCTTTGTTTTAGCTCCTAGGTCGCGCTAAAAAAAAGCTCGATCCTTTACTGAGCCTTTGTTCCAGATATATGATTGGGGTGGTTGTACCTAGCCAAAACTAAATCATTCATTTCCTCCCCTAATGAAAAAAGATGGCTTTTCCATTTGGTGTATCCATAGGCTTAGCTTTTGGCTGCCACCACTTTTCACCAACAACTACCTTTTAGCCACTCTACTTTTTTGTCTTCACTCAGTGAAACCAGATTCTCAGGATGAGAGCTTTGATCTTCTCAGTCTGACCTTCTCTCAGGACAGCAAACCCCATTTTCTGTTTAAAATGATTACTCATAAATAGAAGTACATTAGCGGTGGCCAAAATCCATCTGGTCGCTTCCCTTCTGTGCAGAGTGATGAATTGGCAAAAGGACAGGAAGGAGAGGGTGGGGGAGCAGGCGAGGCCGGGCCCTGCAGAGCCACAGTCTGTGCACAGATGCTAGGCTCCTGGTGCGGCCTGCAAAGCACCCTCCCCAGAGCTCTCTGGCTGCAGCAGATGTAGGACACAGTAAATGCCATGTCTGCCTACATATCTGTAAAGCAGCCTTGATTTGTCAGAGGCAAAAATAGTAAGAAGAGAGGGGGAAACAATGAAAGATAAACAGGATTTCAGAAATCATGCATTTTGAGCATGTGTGTGTGTGTGTTTCCCCCGTCTGGTTAGTTACTATTCAGTCTACCAAGGCATACACACTTAAGAGATCAATCATTTAAATAACAATAAATTCATATGGCTAACATTGAAATTTTGTAGGTCTTCATTGCAGCCATGAAATTAAAAGACGCTTACTCCTTGGAAGGAAAGTTATGACCAACCTAGATGGCATATTCAAAAGCAGAGACATTACTTTGCCAACAAAGGTCCGTCTAGTCAAGGCTATGGTTTTTCCTGTGGTCACGTATGGATGTGAGAGTTGGACTGTGAAGAAAGCTAAGAGCCGAAAAATTGATGCTTTTGAACTGTGGTGTTGGAGAAGACTCTTGAGAGTCCCTTGGACTGCAAGGAGATCCAACCAGTCCATCCTAAAGGAGATCAGTCCTGGGTGTTCTTTGGAAGGACTGATGCTAAAGCTGAAACTCCAGTACTTTGGCCACGTCATTCGAAGAGTTGACTCATTGGAAAAGACTCTGATGCTAGGAGGGATTGGGGGCAGGAGGAGAAGGGGACGACAGAGGATGAGATGGCTGGATGGCGTCACTGACTCAATGGACATGAGTCTGAGTGAACTCCGGGGGTTGGTGACGGATAGGGAGGCCTGGCGTGCTGCGATTCATGGGGTCGCAAAGAGTCGGACACGACTGAGCGACTGAACTGAACTGAACATTGAAATGGTAAAAAACAAAAATCCCAAATGCAGGCCTGAATGAGGACAGAGTGGGAAGAGATGAGAGGTGAAAAGGTGAAAGTGAGAGTCAATCAGTCATGTCCCACTCTGTGACCCCATGGACTGGGTCTTCAGGCTCAGATTGGTGTACCCACCAAACATTCCTCCTTGTAACCATGTAAGACAAGAGCTGATGTCTCAGAAAGGCATCTGGAAATTTAAAACTGGGGTCATTAAATTCAGATGACCCCTTGAATTCTCCAGGCCAGAATACTGGAGTGGGTAGCCTTTCCCTTCTCCAGGGGATCTTTCCAACTCAGGGATCAAACCCAGGTCTCCCACATTGCAGGTGGATTCTTTACCAGCCAAGCCATAAGGGAAGCCCAAGAATACTGGAGTGGGCAGCCTATCCCTTCTCCAGGGGACCTTCCCAACCTGGGAATTGAAATGGGGTCTCCTGCATTGCAGACGGATCCTTTACCACCTGAGCTATCAGGGAAGCCCTGAGATGACAGGTACCTGTCTCCAAAGCCGTTGTTCTGAAGGTGCTCACACAGCCAACAGACCTCTGCCCAGCGCCTGTGTTTCCCTTCCCCAGAGGCCCAGAGACAGTGTCCCTGGGGAAACTTCCACAGCAACCTTTCTATGACCTCACATTCTGTGTGTTGTCTTAGCTACAAGGTGGAAAGTGCAGTCAGCCACCATATTCTTTCTTGGGTTACTTATGGTTTAGGACTCTCCCCACCTCACCCTTTCCTCCTTAAATATTCTAGCTCCTATTTCCAATAGTATTGTTTTCCCCTACTTTGTCACCTATAGGTTTTTTGGGGTTTTTGTTTTTGTTTTTTTTTTTTTTAGTTCTTCTGTGAAATACTCTGGTAAAAGTGAAAAGTTTTATTATTCCCATTAAGGGTAAACTGAGAGAAAAGAGAAGCCTCAGAAGACCTCAAAAGGAGAGAAGCCCAGTTTTCAAGGGGGAATGTTTGGTGGGTACACCAATCTGAGCCTGAAGACCTCACGAAAACACATGGACCACTGGAGAAGAGGATGGAAGTAGAGGCTGGAAAGGGCACAAAGCCTGTCTTCAGCAGCTTTTAATGCATGTCCTCAAAGTCAATTAAACCAATGAGTCAGGCACTGGGAAGAAAACCTTTTGCTTTCTTCAGTAATGTTTCTAAATCTACAGATGGGGACAAGGCGGTGAGGTGCATTATTTTTCATATTTTCTAGTAAGTTTCAAAGAAAATTACTGACATGCCATTTTAATGCCTGTCATCTTTTCTGCAACACTGATCATTGGGGGCAAGCTGGGCCCTTGCCCTGGAAACAAGTGCAGAGTTGGTGGCTTGGAGACAGCCCTGCTCACACCCTGGGGAGGCTGACAGCATGGCAGGCGAGGATTCAGCAGCACCCCTCTGGGGTGGGGAGGGATTAGCACCCAGACAGATTCCAGAGTGGACCCCATGCTGGAGAAATGGAGCACTGGGGACAAGAGGTTTGAAACAGGCAACACCAGTTCTCAGAGGCACAGAGGTAAACCTGGCTTACACCTGGAGAACTCCCAGCCAATCAGAGCATGACTCCTGTCTCCTCTCCACCAGTCAAGGGTTTGCAAGTGGCAGGCTCCCCTATCAATCAGAGCCAGGCCCTCATCTCCTCATCTTTCCTCCAATCAGGGCTTTCACCCTCCCCCTTGCCCACCAATTCCCCTGCCAAGCAGAGCCAACCTTCTAACTCTTATCTACCAATCAAGACTGCAAACAAAAAGAAAGTGTTTTTCATCAAAGCCCATGGGAATTAGCTTCATCCTGTAGATTGATGGTGACTCTGCATAAATGTTATAAGTCCAGGTCTTTGTTGCTCTGTTCCTATGATTACAGGAAAGGAGAATAGCAAAGAGAAGGGAGGGCAGGGCGAGGTAGGGTCGTTTTTAGAATTTAAATTTAATAGGATTGTTTTGTCTTTTTTTAAAGACCCCTATGTGTGTCTTGAAAACAGAGTGCAGGGTGGTAGAGTGAAACAGGTAGAGACCACCCCTCCCTGCTTGCACATGTGGCTTCAGGCTCCCTCTATCAGAAGGTCCAGGATTCTGTGGGCATGGTCCCACTCTGGACCACATGCTCAGCTCTCTTTTTCCCCTTATTTCCTCCTTCCAGTCATTTGGGTTGATTCTGTTTGGGAGTTTTGCTTTGGCTCCTTTCCTACTTCTGCAGGAACATTGTCTTTCACATTGGGCAGTAAGAGTCTGAATCATCACAGGAATAAATCGAAAGCATATCACTTTCACACAAATGTTCCCAGGACTTTTGACACTGCAGACAAAGAAAATTTTTTCCTAATTCATGAAATGGAATTTATTGCCCTTTGCAATACAGATCTCTGGTTAAAGAAATCAGTCTAGTACAGTCCCTCCAGTCACTGCCTAATAAAATTCTTGTGCAAGTGGAGTTTTATTTGGGAGGCATTTGGTGAGGACGAGGGAAGAACCAGGTACAGGTTACAAAATTTAAAATTTTTTTTTATTTTATTCTCAGAAAACCAGTCTCCTGGGTCCTTTGGATCTGGGCAGGCAGAGATTTAAAAAAAATTAAGGGTTCAGTGGACAGTCATTAGGACTTCCCTAGTGTCTCAGCAGTAAAGAATACACCCACAGTGCAGGGGCTGCAGGAGATGTGGGTTCGATTCCCTGGGTGGGGAAGATCCCCTGGAGGGCATGCAACCCAATCCAGTATTCTTGCCTGGAAAATCCCCATGGACAGAGGAGACGGGTGGGCTTCAGTTCACAGGGTTGCAAAGAGTTAGACACGACCGAAGGGACTTGGCATGCATGCACAGACAGTCATTAAAAGCCAGTAGGGGTATGTGCTTCCATACAAATGTCCTTTGTAAACCCAGGCTTCTGTGGTAAACACGGTGGTGTGCTTCCAGAGCCTGCCCAGACTTGTTGCTTCAACTGCTGGGGTGCTATGCTGAGATTACTTGGTGACCCAGCTCCAGTTCTAGTTGAGCTATAAAGATTCCTAGAGATAGCTGCTCAGGGGAGCTCTATGAGTGAGTTTGTTTCATAAACTCCATGGCAGGCTCACACTGTTCATCCTCAGAAAAGAGATTCCACAGGCTAGGCCTTGACTGAGAGGCTGCTCTTCCGCATACAGGTCTCTTCTGCATCAGGAATGCCCTCAGCTTCCATGAGCTGCCTCTCAAGGTCACAGCCCCACCCAGGGGGCCACATCCAATGATGAGTCAAAGCCAGAGACCCTTGTGGGTTCTGCAAGGCTGTGGTTGGGGCTGTACTCAGGTCCACGTCTCCCTCTGCCCACTCCTGCTTTGGCCCCCTCTCTTCCACAGGTGTTGATCTTGAGGACGCTCCTTTATAAACATCCTGCCCCCTAAACTCCACTTCAGAGTCTGCATCCCAGGGAACCCAGCCTGCAAAGAAATTGTGCCAGTTCTCTGCTCTGTGCTGGTTATAGCATACTTGCAGAGCTGCCTTCAGAATTTGGACAAAGATTTTGTTCCATCCGCAAAGCTCACTGTTAGTCAAAGCTGCCTGAAATGAAATAAGCATCTTGTGAAGGTGAGGAGACCTTCAAAGAGGAGCTGTTCAAAGGAAAACACTGTTAGAAAGATGAGGGGGATGTGAAGTGGTGAAAGCAAGACTCCTAAGGGTGGATGGACTGGATGGCCTCCAGGTTTTTTCCCACATCAAGACCTTAAGACCTTAGTTTGCTAGGGCTGCCATAACCAGGTACCACGGACGGTGTGGCTTAAACAACAGAAATTTATTTCCTCACCATTCTGGAGGCTAGAAGTCCAAGATCAAGGTGTCAGCAGGTTTTATTTCTCCTGAGGCCTCTCTCCTTAGGTTAGCTGAAGACTGCTTTCTCCCTGTCTTCAGATAGTCTTCCTTCTGTGTCTGTTTTTTAAAATTTTTATTTATTTAGGCCACATGGCATGTGGGATCTTAGTTCCCTCACCAGGAATCAAACTTGTGTCGCCTACAGTGGAAAGTGAAAGTCGCTCATTTGTGTCCGACTCTTTGCAACCCCATGGACTATACAGTCCATGGAATTCTCCAGGCCAGAATACTGGAGTAGGTAGCCTTTCCCTTCTCCAGGGGATCTTCCCAACCCAGGGATCAAACCCAGGTCTCCTGCATTGCAGGCAGATTCTGCAGTGGAAGTGAGTGTTAATCACAGGACTGCCAGGGAAGTCCCTGGTTGTTTTGTTTTCATTTTTTCACAATAGTAAAACATGTTTATCAGTTTTCACCATCAATAGCCAGACAAAAAAATAAAAGCTAATTACAACTGCAAGCCATAATGGGAACATGACTAACTTAACAATATAAAATGATTACATACAATTTGAGGGAGTCAAGCAGAGTGAGGTGGTAAGTGGAAGTGCATACATGCAAACTTTTTATTTACTTACTTTTAATTTTTGGCCACACCTTTTGGCGTGTGGGATCTTAGTTCCCTGACCAGGGGTTGAACCCACACCCCCTGTGTTGGAAGGCGGAATGTTGATCACAGGGTAAGTCCTTGTGTCTGTGTTTTCATCTCTTCTTCTTATAAAGACTTCAGTTATGATAGATTAGGGCCCACCCATATAACCTCATTTTACCTTTATTATCTCTTTAAAGGCCCTATTTCCAAATAGTCACATTCTGAGGTACGGGGGTTAGGACTTCAATATAAGGATTTCAGAAGGCCACAGTTCAGTCCATAACAAAATCCCGAGATTTTACTGTATTCCAGATCAGCAGTACACTTCAGCACACATCCAGCCCAGTGTTGTAAAAGATCAAATTCAGTAACAGAGCTAGCCAGGTTATGCTTGAAGGAGTAATTGTACAGCTACTTAATTAAAGTTGCTAAACAAAAAGCCAATCGTAGCCTTTTTAAAACTACATGGCTTCTCTCTATTATAAGTTCTTTTGAAAATTACAGGAAATGTTTCCTTCCCTTAGAGAAATAAAGGATGCTTGATAGCTGTGAGTCATGCCACAATCTTAGCTTTTTAAAATGCTGTTGTTTTCTTATCTGGTAGCTATGAGTATCGTTATGTCCACACTACTTCATCCAGGAAATCTTAGCATTGGCCAGGCCAGCCGATGTATTTACAGTGTATGCAGACAAACATTGACTCTATACCCAAGGAGGGACAAGGGGCGTTTCTGGACATAAGAGGATCACTGGATTTTCTGAGGATGGTAATCTGAGTATAAAAAGAAAAAGGCTACTATGATGGCTTTGTCTCTTGCATTCACGCCCTATTCATTTATTCATCCATTCAAACAATAATCATTGGGCTCTAACTACATGGTAAGCATTGTGATAATTGATTTGGGGAAAAGAACTAAAAAAAAGCAAAATCCTACCTCCAAAGAGGGAAACTTTTGTTAAGACAAGCTGTACTGCGATGATGACGATGCCAAAAAGCCTGGGTTTTGTCATCACAAGGACTGGGCTCAAGGTCCAGCTCCACCTGGGTCAGCTGTGTGACCTTGGGCAAGTCACTCCACCTCTCTGAGCATCAGTTTTCTCATTTGTGTAATGAGCATAAGAATAACTCCTACATTAGCAATTTGCATCTCCAAGTGGTAGGCTGGGAAGATTTTGTCCCTCTTTTCCATAACTGCTCTCAGCATCCTGCAAAGCCACCTTGAATCAGTATAAAATGTAAGTAAAAACAACACATTTACTTGGCATTTTCTGCTTCCAGTTAGACCGCAGCCCTTAAGTCCTTCCTATATAGCTACCAGTTTGCCTCATATACTGTGAAAATTAAACGAGGCAATGCATGCAATATGCTTTCTCATGTAAAAGCCCAGTAAACGTTATCATTATTAAGGCATTTCACAGTAAGTACTAGGAGTGTGTAGTGATTAGCTCATCCCAGTCCCTCCAGCCTCCAACTTTCATCTCAGGAACCCTCCTCCGTGCCAGACAAACCTACACAAGGATGTTCAAGTATGTTACTTGTAAATGATACAAGAATTCAGAGGGTCACTTAATTTTTTTAAGAATGAGGACCATTTCTGTGGAAGATGTAAGATTTAATCTGGTCCCTGAAGCATGGCAAATCAATTGGAAAGAATGACATCAACAAAGATGTATAGATGGGGGAGAGTAAGGCACGTTCCTGTAACATGTGAGTGACCGTGTCAGATTGAGCTTTGCTGGGTGGGGTGGGAGTTTAGGCTAAGAGTAAAGACCAGGGCTAAAACTGAAAGTGTTTTTATAAGCTAGGCTGAAGAGGTTGAGGTGGGTATTCTGTGGTTAGTGAGGAACTAGTGACTAGTGACAAATCTTAAGCAGATAATTTAGATGATTAGAAATGCTTCAAGGACACGACTCAGGTAAGAGCCTTTGGAAACCACTGAGCGTATGGGCTGAATTGGAGCAAGGAGAGGTTAGGCGAAGGGTACCAGTAGCAAAGAAAGTAATGAGACTGTCCAGAGAAGACGAAGGCCTGAGCTAAAGCAGTGGCCGTGAGACTGGCAAGAGGGCTGCAGATGGAGAAACCCACCAGGAAGGTGTAATCCTATGGGGGCTTGGTGGACGATAGGTGGTAGATAGAGAGCGAGAGGGGAAGAGGAGTCAAGTGTGTCGTGGTCCCTTTAGCCACACACAAAAGTAGGAGAAATAAGGAAGAGGATCTTAGAGAAAGACTTTGATATCAAAGTTGTCACCTGGAGTTGATGCAGTGGACAGACATCCAGAAGAAGATGTTCAGCAGACATAGAACTGTCCAGGTCTCAGGATTGAGCCTCTGGGTAGAGAGGTGAGCTGGGATCCATCCCTAGAGATGTCACCCCCAACTGGAGCAGAGGAGGAGACTATTGGTGGTAGAGGGAGATGGGCGTTTGTAGTCTGAGCAGGAAGGCTGAAGGTGTAGGAAGAGCCAGAGCCTAAGGAGAGGACACAGGTTTACGATCCATCCATCCATCCATCTGGATGTGGGGTGTATTAAAGTTTGCCCTCAAAGTCCAGAATCTCAAGCTCACTGAGAAAGACTGCCAGTGAGGAGCCCCAGAGCAGAAGGTTTAACCTCAGGGCTCCAGGCTGCAAGAGCTCCAGGCTCCAGAGCCTCAAGAGATTAAGAAAATAGAGGAACAAGAAGAATCAAGTCTGAAAAAGTCTTTTGTATTAGAAAAACTCTGAGACCAGAAGTCACATTGCAAAAGATTAAAAAAATAAATAGGTGGTGAAAATGTGGAAAACTTGGAGACAGAGAACATTGCTAGATTAACAACTTTTAAAAAAATTATAGTTGATTTATAATGTGTTAATTACTGCTGTCTACCAGAGTGACTCAGTTATTCACACACATTTATATGTTATTTTCCATATTCTTTTACTGTATAGCACAGGGAAAGCAGTTACTTTCTAAAACGGCAATACCCCATTGAGGGAGGGAATATCCCCAGGGGTGCTCAGAAAAGGCAAATACAGAGTTGTTGGGAGAATACACATTTATGCAAATATTTTGGCTCATAATTTGATAAAATAGCAAATGCCTGAAAAATGTTGACATATGCCCATAGTTATATTTCTATGAATTTATTCCCATAAATAATAAACGATGGCCACAGTTAAGACGGCAGAAAACAGCAGACGCTAGGAAGAGAGCCGGGTGGCCCCTCTGGCTTCCCCGCACTGCCCCGCCGCCCCTCGCCAGGCTGCCCTCGGCCCGCGCACCAGCCAACTCGGTTATGGCGCGCCGCAGCCCCTGCGTCATGATTAGCGATGAGGAGCCAGGTTATGACCTAGACCTATTTTGTGTACCTAGCCATTATGCTGAGGATTTGGAAAAGGTGTTTATTCCTCATGGACTCATTCTGGACCGGACGGAAAAGCTGGCCCGAGATGTGATGGAGGATATGGGAGGCCACCACATCGTGGCCCTCTGGGTGCTCAAGGCGGGCTATGCGTTCTTTACGGACCTGCCGGACTACATTAAAGCACTGAACAGAAATAGTCATAGGTTCATTCCTATGACTGTAGATTTTATCAGACTAGATTTTTTAAGAGCTACTGTAATGACCAGTCAACAGGTGCCATCAAAGTCACTGGTGGAGATAATCTCTCAACTTTAGCTGGAAAGAATGTCTTGATTGTTGAAGATATAATTGACCTGGGCAAAACAATGCAAATCTTGCTATCCTTCGTCCAGCAGCATAATCCAAAGATGGTTGAGGTTGCCCGCTTGCTGGTGAAAAGGACCCCTGGAAGCATTGGCTATAGACCAGACTTTGTTGGATTTGAAATTCCAGACAAGTTTGTAATAGGGTATGCCCTTGACTATAATGAATACTTCAGGGATTTGAATCATGTTTGTGTCATTAATGAAACTTGAAAAGCAAAATACAAATCCAAAGCTGAGAGTTCAGGCTGAGTTTGGTAACATCTGGAGTCCCATGGAAATCATCAGTAAAATTACTAAATCTTCTAGTTCTGTGGCCAGCTGCTTAGCAGAGCTTATTGCATGTATTTTCTAAGAACTTTATCTGTTTTGTATTTTAGAAATGCCTGTTGCCACGCGTTCCTGAACTCTTTCATTTGCACTGTGAGCCTACAGACTGTCAGTTCCCTTTGAGGTGGATTGTTGTTGGACTCATGAATGAAAAATCTCTTAAACCACACCACTATTGAATAAAAATATTGAAATTGTATCTGTGAGAAGCATTTAAAGAGGAGGATATGTTCATTTTTAATTGATAGTTTAATTTTTATATACTGATAAAGAATAGAAGTGATTGAATATTATTAATTATACTACTGTGTGTTTAGAAAAGTGAGAACCAATGTTTTATATCAGTGACAGTATTTAGAGGTGTTATTATATCGGATAAACTGTATGTCCTGGAATTATTTTTGTAGGTTTCAGTAGTAATAACTATTCTCCTGTTTGTTCAGATTATTTCCAGTGAATCTTTGTCAAATGTTCCTTTTAAATACAGATCAATAAATTTAAAAAAGCCTACCACTTTTTGATGGGCTTCCCTGGTGGCTCAGACAGTGAAGAATCTGTCTGCAGTTCGAGAGACGTGGGCTTGATCCCTGGGTCAGGAAGATCCCCTGGAGTAGGAAATGGCAACCCACTCCAGTATTCTTGCTTGGAGAATCCCATGCACAGAGGAACCTGGCAGGCTATAATCCAGGAGGTCGCAAAGAGTTTAACATGACTAAATGAGCAACACTTACTTTCACCTCTTTTGAACTCTTCAGTATAAAAATTCTTAAAATAATAACTATCTCTTTAAAAGAAAAAAGATAGAAACAAATATCTAATAAAAATTGGTTAAATACAGTCATTTTGAGATAGCAATCATAAAATATATATTTTAACAATATCATATGACAAAATGTCCAAGATACATTAAATGAGAAATTATTTTATAACATGGTGAATGCAACAGGCCACCAAGTTTATGAAGATGTACGTTGTACACACACAGGAATTTAGGCATCAACAGGACTGTTAATTTAAAAGTGGTTGTCTCATGGTTGTGGTAATCTTTTCCCTTCCGATACCTTTTTGTATTTTCCAAATTTCTCTAATATACAGATAACGCTTTTCAAAAAGAAAAAAGTAAGTTTGAAATTAAAAAGAAAGAGGAAGTAACTGGAAGGAACAGCAAGGTCAAGAGAAGTGTGCAGATAAGAGAAGCTGTATGGGGAGGAGGGATGAGGATGAGGGAGAGGAATGATTGATGGCTTGTGCTCCCCAGAAGAGGAGGGAGAGAGAGAGACCAAGGGCTCTGGGGCAGCCACCGACTTCTGCAGGGAAGAGCAGTGAGGGTGAGGGGGCAGATAAGAAAGGTTAGAAGGTGCCGGAGGTCATTCTGAGTGACCTAGGTCTTCTCCATCAAGTCAGTGGCTGAACAGGTGACCAGGAAGGGAAGGAAGTAGGTGAAATATGGGAGTCTTCCAGATATGGCTCAGCAATTGACCAAGAATCCCCGAACCCTCAGGAAAGCAAGTAGACCCAGTTATGCAAATGTATGACCTGAATCACCCCTTCCCCCAGAAAGATCACCTCCCCGGTCAGTGCCGGTGGGTAGCCCTGGGAGTTCATTAATCAGCATTTTAAATTGGACAAAGGCTCATTGTCATTTCCATCTACACCAGTTAAAGTAGCGCAGCTTTTCACTGAAGTTGGGATCCCAGAGGGCCGAGATGTTACCCCAGAGGGTCCTCCTCCAGGGCCATCTGCAGCTGGGATATGTGTAATGAGACTCTCTAACCACTAGAGGGCAGAATTAACTTGAAGCACGGGTATGGCTAAGGAATAGGATGGTCTACAATTTATGGAACAAACTAGGATACTTTGGAGCTGTTCTACTTACTCCAGGACAGTAGATGCAAACAGGGGTTGTCCCAGGCAAGCTGGGACATACGGTCACCTTACAAATGAATTGAAGGGCCTAGAAGAAAGAAAATGATTGTTTTGAGGGAGGTGGAAATCTTAGGGCTGCTCATTTGCACAGGAGTAACCCCTGGGGGCCCAAATCACAGGGAGGATATTGTCTGTAAATACAAACGTGTGAATAGTTTCTCACAGAGGAATACACAGCTCTTTGTGTTTACCATCTCATCTTTCCTCTTGTTGTCCGTGGCAATAGGAGTGTTGCAGATAGGATAATTATAAGGCTTTTCAGGCTGTGCAGACGTAAGCCCTGGAGTACTTGTGGGGAACAGTGTATGCCAACAGAGGTGTCCCAGTCTCCAGACAATGCCTTGGAAATATTAATAGTTTACGTAAACATACCTGCCCGTCCAGGGCAAGGATGGGTATGCTCTGAGGCTGGGCCAGGGTTGGGAGCTCTGCCTGCTGCGTTCTCTCAGTGCAGCGACAAGCTCCACTGGTCCTGGAACATGTGAGTTCCAGGCTTCCCACTGCACCCGAGACTGACCCTTCTTGGCTATTGTTTAAAACGCTGCAGTGAACAGGGAATGACAGTTCCCTGGGTCACCAGGGAAGCCCCATGGCTTCCTCTTTATTATCATCTTCCTCCACATGTTTCAAGAAGCATCCTAGGATTTTAGAGTGCTTAATATGCTCAACCACACATTAATTCTCTTGGCCAGAATCTTGCCCTTGTTTGTTTATTACAATGGCAATAGCATTCCGGGTAACATTGTAGACTTCCAGATTTGCTGTGGTGACATTTGTGGGGCATTCCTTTTTGAACAATGCCCATTCCCTTGATGTCTGCAATATCAGCTTTCTTGTAGACTCACATGTATGTGGCCAAAGGAGCAATTCCATGTTTTCTGAAGGTTTAGGGTTTCCCAGGTGCCTCAGTGGTAAAGACTTTGCCTGCCAATGCAGGAGATGTGGGTTCTGTCTCTGGATTGGGAAGATTCTCCTGGAGAAGAAGATGACAATCCACTCCAGTATTCTTGCTGGGAAATCCCATGGACAGAGGAGCCTGGTGGGCTACAGTCCATGAGGTCACAAAGAGACAGGGCTGAGCAGCTGAGCACACAGAGAACACACAGCAGGTGCTTCCCCTCCTTCCCTTTGTTTTGGTCATTTTGGTGAATCACTGGAAGATGGTGGTTCCAGCTGAAAGGCCAGAACTGTGTGCTTTTCTCTAAGTGAGGGTTTGGGGTCTTTCCCCACCCCCAATCAAAACTGGGTTATTTCTCATGCACTTGCCTGGCTTTACAAGGCAGGAGTAGCAATGGTGACAATATCTTGACAAAGTGGTGAAGTGGGAAGTGAAGTGAAGCGTTAGTCGCTCCCTCGTGTCCAACTCTCTGTGACCCCATGGACTGGAGCCCACCAGGCTCTTCTATCTGTGGAATTCTTCAGGTGAGAATACTGGAGTGGGCAGTCATTTCCTTCTCCAGGGGGAATCTTCCTGACCCAGAGTTCAAACCCAGGTCTCCTGCAATTCAGACAGACTCCTTACCATCTGAGGCAATAGGGAAGCCCCAAAACTCATGAGTAAAATTTGAAACCTACAAATTCTCCCCTTTGCTTTTAATTCTTTAGTACCTAAACAATTTTCTAAGTGTCTGATTCCCTATATTTGATACCTCTGACTTGAAAACCTGTAAATATGTCTTTTTCTACAGTAAGTACTGATTGATTCAGGTGGCCAATTGGCCTGTAACTCAGAGAGTATCTCTTTCAGTAGAGATCAACATTTTTGAAATTTGGAATATGGGATTGTATTTCTAAAGTCTATACCACTTACATGCATATATAACTGAATTACATATGAAAATACAACATATATTTATCTGAATATTTAATGTTACCAATTATATTTGTTCCATGGGAAAAATTTTGGTTCTAGAAAATATTTATTGTTGTTGTTCTATTGCTAAGTTGTATCCAACTCTTTGCGACCCCATGGGCTGCAGCAAACCAGGCTTCCCTGTCTTTCACTATCCACTAGAGTTTGCTTACATTCATGTCCTTTGATGCTATCCAACCATCTCATCCTCTGCTGCTCTCATTTCCTTTTGCCTTAAACATCTCTAGAAAATATATATTACCATAATCCTTAAAATATCAAATGAGGATTTTTTTTTCTGTAGTTTACATCTATCTGTGAGCATTGATCTCAAGGGAACAGTGAGCTATGCATCTGCCAATCTGAGCTTTTTAATTGGCCAATTACTGATTCACTCACATTAGACAAACAAAATAAAGTAGAAGTTTCGTTAGACAGTAATATAAAAAAAAATCTTGCAAAACCATTGAATTAAACATTAAAACAGGTTTATAGTTAATAAGTAAATGCATACATACATGGATCTTTGTATAAGCTTCAACAGTACATGAACTGAGAACTTCCAGATGTTCAAGCTGGATTTAGAAAATGCAGGGGAATAAGAGATCAAATTGCCAACATCTGTTAGATCATAGAAAAAGCAAGATAATTCCAGAAAAAAACATCTACTTCTTCTTCACTGACTATGCTAAAGCCTTTAATTGTGTGGATCACAACAAACTATGGACAATTCTTAAAGAGATGGGAATACCAGAGCACCTGACCTGCCTCCGGAGAAATCATTATGGAGGTCAAGAAGCAACAGTTAGAACTGAACATGGAACAATGGACAGGTTCCAAATTGGGAAAGGAGTATGTCAAGGCTGTATATTGACACTCTCCATATTTAACTTCTATGCAGAGTACATCATGCAAAATGCTGGGCTGGATGAAGCACAAGCTGGAATCAAGATTGCCAGGAAAGTGAAAGTGAAAGTTGTTCAGTCATATTCAACTCTTTGCAATCCCATGGACTATACAGTCCATCGCATTCTCCAGACCAGGATACTGGAGTGGGTAGCTTTTCCCTTCTCCAGGGGATCTTCCCAACCCAGGGATCCGACCCAGGTCTCCCGAATTGCAGGCAGATTCTTTATCAGCTGAGCCACAAGGGAAGCCCAAGAATACTGGAGTGGGTAGCCTATCCCTTCTCCAGGGAATCTTCCTGACCCAGGAATCAAACTGCATTGCAGGCGGATTCTTCACCAACTAAACTATCAGGATTGCCGGGAGAAATATCAATAACCTCAGATATGCAGATGACACCACCCTTATGGCAGAAAGTGAAGAGGAACTAAAGAGCCTCTTGATGAAAGTGAAACAGGAGAGTGAAAAAGCTGGCTTAAAACTCAACATTCAAAAACGAAGATCATGGCATCTGGTCCCATCACTTCATGGCAAATAGATGGGGGAACAGTGTAAACAGTGACAGACTTTATTTTCTTGGGCTCCAGGATCACTGCAGATGATGACTGCAGCCATGAATTTAAAAGATGTTTGGTCCTTGAAAGAAAAGTTATGACAAAACTAGACACAGTATTAAAAAGCAGAGATTCTACTTTGCCAGCAAAGGTCTGTCTAGTCAAACTTTGGTTTTTCCAGTAGTCATGTATGAATGTCAGAGTTGGACCATAAAGAAAGCTGAGCGCCAAAGAATTGATGCTTTTGAACTGTGGTGTTGGAGAAGACTCTTGAGAGTCCCTTGGACTTCAAGGAGATCCAACCAGTCCATTCTGAAGGAAATCAGCCTTGACTATTCACTGGAAGGACTGATGCTGAAGTGAAGCACCAATCCTTTGGCCACTGGACGGGAAGAACTGACTCATTGGAAAAGACCCTGATGCTGGTAAAAAAAAAAAAAAAAAAATGAAGGCANGATGCTGAAGTGAAGCACCAATCCTTTGGCCACTGGACGGGAAGAACTGACTCATTGGAAAAGACCCTGATGCTGGTTAAAAAAAAAAAAAAAAAAAATGAAGGCAGGAGAAGAAGGGGATGACAGAGGATAAAATGGTTGGATCGTATCACTGACTTGATGGACATGAGTATGAGCAAGCTCCGGGAGTTGGTGATGGACAGGGAAGCCTGGCGTGCTGTGAGTCCATAGAGTCGCAAAGATTTGGACACCACCGAGTGACTGAACTGAACTGATATCTTAAATACTGAGCATCTCCACGTGGCTGTCTGAGAAACTTCTCAAACTTAACATGCCTAAAATCTTACTTCTGATCTCTTTCTCTCCACTTCAACCAAAAATCAGCTACGACCTTCTCTTACCTATCTTTTTAGCTGCTTAGGATAAAACAAACTTGGTCTCATGCTGAGTTAGGAGGTAGTTGGGCCCCTGGATTGAATAACTGGAGTTCGTCAAGTGGAGTGAACTGGAGTTTTGTTTCATCTGATACCTCAAGGACAAAGTTAATGGCAGGAGCTGAGCTCTGCTGGAGCAAAGAGATGAGATGACCACATCTATCACTCCTGAGGTTAAGGAGATGTTCAAGACTGCACATGTGCTTCCTCTGTTTAGACACTTTTCCCAGAACTATTCGTATGGCTAGTAACCTCACCTATGCTGTGCTAGGCTTAGTTGCTCAGTCATGTCTGACTCTTTGTGACCCCATGGACAATATGGCCTGCCAGGCTCCTCTGTCCTTGGGGATTCTCCAGGTAAGAATACTAGAGTGGGTTGCCATGCCCTCCCCCAGGGGATCTTCCCAACCCAGGGATCGAACCCAGGTCTCCCACATTGCAGGCAGATTCTTTACCATCTGAGCCACCAGGGAAGCCGAAGAATACTGGAATGGGTAGCCTCTCTCTTCTCCAGGGGATCCTCCCCATCCAGGAATTGAACCAGGATTTCCTCCATTGCAGGCGGGTTCTTTACCAGCTGAGCTACCAGGGAAGCCCCAGTAACCTCACCTACTTTGTGTCTACTTTGTAAGCTCTGTATTTAGTTAGTTTTGGCTGTGCTGGATCTTTGCTGCTGTGAGGGCTCCTTTCCAGCTGTGGTAAGGCGGGGGCTACTCTCTAGTTGTGGTGCACGGGCTGCTCACTGGGGTGGCTTCTCTCGTTGTGGAGCACAGACTCTAGAGCACAGGCTCAACAGCGGTGGCACACGAGCTTAGCTGCTCTGTGGCATGTGAGGCCTTCCTGGATCAGGGATCAAACCCATGCCTCCTGCATTGGCAGGCGGATTCCTTACCACTGAGCCACCAGGGAAGTCTATGTCTATTTCTAAATGTAAAGTTTTTACTGATTCAACCCAGACTTTACTTTTTAATGCTTCAATTTTCTAATAATAGCAAATTCAATTTCCTGCTTTATTCTTCCCTGTCACATTTATTCCTCACTAATGTAATCTGCTTTCATTATTTATTAACCATCTGCTTCCTCTCCACTCCCATTAGCACATAAATACCAGAGAGACAGGAATTCCTGTTTATTTTTCACTTTTCTGTTTGTGTTTTGAGACAGTACTTGTTTCACAGTAAACTCAGGGATGTGAATGAGCACTTCCATCACAGGCTCAAGGCCACTCCAGCAGCGTCCCAGAGCTCTTCTCAGGCCCCCGTTCTCATCTTACATGGGTTGTAGCTGTCTCCTTTTTCCTACAAGCCATGGAAAGCTCTTATTCTGGGAGTACATTCTTGCCAGATTACGGTGCTGCTTCGACTCAAGGAATACAACCTGTTGAGTGGAAAGAAAACAGATTAAAAAAAGAATCAAGAAAGAAACTTCATCTAAGCCAGTACTCACTTAAGAAACCTTACTGAATGTTACAGGATGAGGCTGCTTTAGTAGTGCCCACTTGCCACAAGGGCTTCCTAGGTGGCACACTGCTAAAGAATCCACCTGCCAATGCAGAAAATGCAAGAGATGCAGGTTCAGTCCCTGGGTGCAGGAAGATCCCCTGGAGTAGGAAATGGCAACTCGCTCCAGTATTATTGCCTGAACATTTCCCTGGATGGAGGAGCCTGCTGGGCTACGGTTCATGGGGGCACAAAGAGATGGACTTGACTAAGCACACACACACACAAGCACAAGCACATACTGAATCACAAGCCCTAAGAAAGAGCCTGAAGAAAGAAATGCAAAAGAAGAGCAGAGTCCAATCTGAAGACACCTCTACACTTTGCAAGGTTTTGACCTTTTCTCCTTTCGGTAGCTCAATATCACCAAAATGACAATCCTTCTAGGCAGCGGCACAGCTTCTCTATCCTTAAAGTAAAACACAATGAAATAAAATCATACAAAGCCACCTTAAATTTTTAACATAGGAAACGAACTATTTGACCATGCAAAAAGCCAAAACCAGGTCATCCCTCAGAAAAATATGTTTGTATTTTGTAATATCAATCAGCAAATACAAAAGAGTGAACAAAGACAGCATTATCATTTTATAATAGTAACCTAATTATTGATGGCATAACTTGCTTAAAAATTATCTATTAGAAGACAAATAACTTTTGTTCTACATTTTAAATTTCATTTTATTTTATATTTGGGTAAACTATTTTTTATCATAGCTTCAAATTTTACAAAGAAATAAAATTTAAAAATCAGTATTTACAAAAATGTGTTATAGCCATTTCAGTATCATGTCAATATCTAATTATTGATGAGATAATCTTATGTTGTCAGTTAATGCCTGCTGCTGCTGCTAAGTCACTTCAGTCGATCCAACTCTGTGCAATCCCATAGATGGAAGCCAACCAGGCTTCCCTGTCCCTGGGATTCTCCAGGCAAGAGTACTGGAGTGGGTTGCCAATTTCCTTCTCCAATGCCTGAAAGTGAAAAGTGAAAGTGAAGTCCCTCAGCTGCGTCCAACTCTTAGCGACCCCATGGACTGCAGCCTACCAGGCTCCGCCACCCACGGGATTTTCCAGGCAAGAGTACTGGAGTGGGGTGCCATTGCCTTTTCTGAGTTAATGCCTACATTTTAATAAATAATTACATCTATAAATAGGACTTCCCTGGCGGTGCAGTGAATAAGAATTCACTTGCCAATGCATGGGACATGGATTCGATCCTAATCCAGGGAGATTCCACATGCCTCAGAGCAACTAAGCCCCTGAACCACAACTACTGAGCCTGCACCCTCTAGAGCCTGTGCTTCAAAACAAGAAGCCATCACAATTAGAAGCCTGCACACTGCAACGAAAAGTAGCCCCTGCTCGCTGAAACTAGAGAAAGCCCATGCAAAGCAATGAAGGCCCCAAAATAAATAAATAAATTAAATACATACATAAAATGTTAGTGATTGTGTGGCTGTACTTGTAACAACAACCAAAACGATGTAAATAATAGTAAAAATTTCTTAATACATCTACTATGTTAAGGAAATATTGAGCCAAATGACTAAAAAAAAAAACATATTTTCCAGCTATAAATGTGTATTAACAATTATATTAACTATGTTGAGGAACATTAGTATGTTTTCAGAATTGGAACTAAAAATCTTTTTAATTTTTCCTATGATAAAATCATAATAGTTTTTACAGCAAAACAAAACATTAATTTATGGTATAATTTTTAAAAATATGTTTATTTTCATAAAATTAAATTAAAAACCCAGCAAGTACTGTGAAAGAATTAGATATAAGAGGCTTTTGGTCCACTTATAGATGGTTTATTTATTTTTAATGTTACCTTCTGTATGTATGGTTTTACACATATCACAATATTTAAGCATGTTTTGTGTATAAATAAGTAAAAGTAAAGGTCATATGAAATTTCATGTTTTCATTAAGGATAGCTATTTGCATAAATGCACCTGCATTTTCCCATTCAGTGTTTTACATGATCAAAGGAACAACAATTCAAAACACCTACAACCCCTTGTAAAAAATTAAAACTGATTGGGATTTCACTAGGAGTTTGTACCAACTTCTCTTCAAACTATGTGCCTATATTATATGACCCAGAGAGAACGGTTAAATAGAAATTCTTACAAAGTAATTACCAGTGGTACAACTGTATTTTAAAAATTAAATGTAAATGTATTAAAGGAACTAAAATATGAATTATATTGGGTGTATACTAATTATCAAGTATAAAAGATGGATTGGGGTATTTTTATTGGTAAATAAGTTCATTTGTAAAATTAGTCAACATACATAATTGACATAAAAACTTCAGTAGAAGGATAAATTTCAAAATCACTCGGAAAGACATCTCTATGAAATGATTTTCGCTGGACCTTATGCCAGATGACACCATTTTAACTGGTGAGTGAGCATGCTAAGTCGCTTCAGTGGTGTCTGTCTGACTCTTTTATGACCCCCCTGCGAGGCTACATGGGATTCTCCAGACAAGAATACTGGAGTGGGTTGCTATTTCCTCCTCCGGGGGATCTTCCCAACCCAGCGATCGAACCCATGTCTTCTTCGGCTCCTGTATTGGCAGGCACATTCTTTACCGCTAGTGCCACCTGGGAAGCCCTATTTTAACGGACAGTCCGTAAACTGAAGCTATGTGTCCCTCCCCCACAGCAAGTTTACTCAAAGGACTATTATAATACAAACTCCACAAGGAAGAGAAAAACTCAACCTAGTTATGAGACCAACCACAACACAAAGACAAGCTGCACTAACTATTAAGTAACAGATGATGTTGGTGTGCATAGCTTGTATTATATTCTAGGGCCCTTGTAAATCAATCCCCCCATCAGTGTTTGCATTATCACCTAGAGGGTTAGTTAACATGAGGTACAACGAGGACTGACAGAAGGTATAATGTGCAAAGCACGTGAACTATGCATGAAAAGAGGCGCAGTCTAGTTAGGAGAAAAACAATTGTACTCTGAATTCCGCACATCTTAATGACAAGACTCCCCACCACATGTCAATGTGAAACACTTAATTTTAAAATGTTGACTCTACAATATACAAAATAGCTGTTATAAATGCACATAGTGTATTCTATAGCTGTGAGGTTTACTTTTTTTTTTTTTTTAAGGAAACTGCAAGTTACACTGTGGTTAAGACTTGTATCTTCATCCCTTGAAAAAGCCCACATTCTATCACAGTGATGTATGGTCAGACTTAACAGCCCCAACTGTTAAAAACACCTGGATCAAGTCATAACCACTTTTACTGCAAAAGGACCCAGTATAGGTTTATCAATTCTAGCACCATAATAATTACCCAACAAGCCGTTAACCTACAGAAAACATGCATCATGAGAAGCAAGAAATATCACTCGTCCCTTTTGCATATTAACAACTTGTCTTTTCTGAGCAACAGTGCTCATATTAACTGAGGTCTGTGAACGGCCACTTTTCCCATTCATCCTGAGTGAAAGATGGAACGACTTAACCACAAACGCAGCATATTATAAACAATTTCCTACCAAAAACAATCACAAACTAAGCCAAAGTATTTTACAGAATTCACTACAAAACACCATAAAAACTGTCCTCACTGAAAGCTCCCCTCCTGCCCCCTCCCCTCTCCAGCGAGCCAACTGGGCGTCTTTGGGGCGTGAAGGTGAAACTCCGCATGGATGGCGCACAGGTTACTATCTTCAGACAAACCCACCAGGTACGCTTCGCTAGCCTCCTGCAGCGTACGGATGGCGGCACTCTGGAACTTCAAGTCGGTTTTGAAATTCTGGGCGATCTCCCTCACCAGTCTCTGGAAAGGCAGCTTCCGAATCAGAAGATGGGTGGATTTCTGGTAAGGACGGATTTCTCCGAGGGCAACGGTCCCGGGCCTGTAGCGATGAGGTTTTGTCAACCCGCTGGTAGAGGGGGCGCTTCTCCCGGCCGCTTCACTGACCAGCTGTTTGCGGGGCACTTTCCCACCCGTGGACTGATAAACTGTCCTCTTGGTCCGGGCCATTTTCTTTGAGACCGCTGCCCAAGTCTTAGGCCACTTCTTCGAATGCGGCGCAGCGTCTGCTGCCCAACGGAGAGCCGAGCGAGGAGTGGAACCCCCTCCAACCAACGACCAAACCGCTTCACCGCGGTGTTCTTCCTAAGTAAATACTCTCGCCTTACTTACCCTGATGGACTGGCAGTTAAAAAACATCAGACAAAACAAAAATCTTGAAGAGTGTGAAATACTTTAGAAAGACTATGTATTCATAAATAGTGGATTAGGCTTAAAATATCATTGTCTTAAAATACAGTTATTTTATTGAGAATAAAATTTTCTAAGACAGGTATCACCGAATGCCATTTGGGCATACCTTTTATGTGTAAAATACATTTCATCAATACATTTTACCTGTCACTTCAGTAACAAAATAATAAAATACAGATTATTATTTGTTTCATGCAAAACAAATAATACACTTGCTTTCCATAGAAGTTTTTCTCAGTTTTCAAAATATTTTCCCAAGTTCAGTGGTTACAACAACACTTTCTTGTTATTTTAAATATATACATGTGAAAATTGAGATTCAGATTAAGCAAATGTCTTGCCAGAGTTTTCACAACCATTTCTACAGAGCTAGTATGTAAATTTGTATCAATTCACCATCAAATCTTATTTTCCATTTTGTTTCCAACTTCTGTTCTTATCAGAAAGCCTGGATCAAATCGGTCTCAGTAAATATGAAGTGTATTTCTTGGTTTGGTTATCTTTTTAGAGAATAAATTATGACTAAGCTAATGACTGAAAAAAAGCCAGTGAAAAGATCTTAAATCTCATTCTTTGAATTTTTATTAATAAATCTATAATTTCAGCTTTGCTAAAGCATAATTGACATAAAATTGTAGAATATTTAAAGTGTATATCATGGTGATTTGACATACATATACATGGTAAAAGAATTCTCATCCATCACTTCAAATATTTATCTCTTTTTTTGTATTTTTTATTTGAAAATACAAATTCTACTCTTAGCAAATTTCAGTTACAAATACAGTGTTATCAACTATAGTCACCATGTTTTACATCAGATCCTGAAACCTTATTAATCTCATCACTGTAATCTAATCACTGTAACATTTGCAACTCTCTTGTTATTGCCCAGCCTCTAGCCCATGGAAATCATTTTTTCTACTCTCTATTTCTATGAATTTGACACTCCATCCCCCTCCCAGATTCCACATATATGTGATAGCATGTAGTCTGGCTTATTTATTTTGCACAATGTCCCCAAATTCCATCAATGTATTTGAAAATGGAAGGATTTCCTTCTTTTTCATGGCTGGTTAATATTCCATTGAGTATGTATGTGTGGCTTTTTATTCATTCATCCTTTGATGGACATTTAGGTTGCTTCTATAAACAGCCCTCCTGCCAATGCAGGAGACATAGAGACAAGTGTTCGATCCCTGGGTCAGGAAGATCCCCTAGAGGAGGGCACAGTAACCCAGCATTCTTGCTGGAGAATCCAATGGACAGAGGCGTCTGGCAGGCTGCAGTCCAAAGGGTCGCACAGAGTTGGGCACGAGGGCCTTACAAAGCATCACTACGAACAAAACTAGTGGAGGTGATGGAATTCCACTGGAGCTATTTCAAATCCTGAAAGATGATCCTGTGAAAGTGCTGCACTCAATATGCCAGCAAGTTTGGAAAACTCAGCAGTGGCCACAGGACTGGAAAAGGTCAGTTTTCATTCCAATCCCAAAGAAAGGCAATGCCAAAGAATGCTCAACCCACCGCACAATTGCACTCATCTCACACGCTAGTAAAGTAATGCTCAAAATTCTCCAAGCCAGGCTTCAGCAATACATGAACCGAGAACTTCCTGATGTTCAAGCTGGTTTTAGAAAAGGCAGAGGAACCAGAGATCAAATTGCCAACATCTGCTGGATCATGGAAAAAGCAAGAGAGTTCCAGAAAAACATCTATTTCTGCTTTAGTGACTATGCCAAAGCCATTGACTGTGTGGATCACAATAAACTGTGGAAAATTCTGAGAGGGATGGGAACACCAGACCACCTGACGTGCCTCTTGAGAAATGTGTATGCAGGTCAGGAAGCAACAGTTAGAGCTGGACATGGAACAACAGACTGGTTCCAAAGAGGAAAAGGAGTATGTCAAGGCTATATATATATATAACATATATATATATATATATACAATATATATATATTGTCACCCTGCTTGTTTAACTTCTATGCAGAGTACATCATGAGAAACGCTGGACTGGAAGAAACACAAGCTGGAATCAAGATTGCCGGGAGAAATATCAATAACCTCAGATATGCAAATGACACCACCCTTATGGCAGAAAGTAAAGAGGAACTCAAAAGC
>SJYQ01000258.1:0-93757 GCA_006410935.1 Redunca redunca | reverse complement strand
ATAGCCTCAAATTCCTATGTGATTACATAAATTTGATATATATAGAAACAGATGTCTATATTTAGTAAATTATTTAGGTAATTTCAAGTATCAAGTACTATCCTTTTGGCCTTTCAGTCCCAACACTGGGCTGGCTATTAATACGTCATGCTGGTAAGATAATGTCATTTTTCTCTTAATTCTATTAAGTTATTTGGTGAATTTCTACTTAGAAATGTTCTGTTTCTACTTAGAAAAGTCATAAATAAAGGCGTTTTTAAAATACTCTGGGTTTTTCTTCATGCATTATTATTCAGTTCTACCATATTGAATATTTCTAAAATTACTCCAGTTAACCATGCTTCCAAAAAAGAACAAAGTGTTATCCAAGAGTGAATCCTGTCATGCTGCCATCCATGGGGTCCCAAAGAGTCAGACACGACTGAGCAACCAAACAACAAAAGTGAATTATGTTTTTTTTTAGGTGATTGTTTCTCATAAAGATTCTCTCTGATAATCTATCATATAGAAAGAGTAGAGAATAAACTCACAGGCTGAGAAAGAGCATAATGTTTACTAGTAGGAAAGGAACTATAATTTATTAAATTATTCCAGATTTTCTACGGATGATNTACGGATGATTACAGATCTAAACACTTTACAGACTTCAGCCAACCACATTACGTGTGAAGATATCATGTTTGAAAAAAGACGATCAAAGAATTAACTATCTAGTCACAATATCAAAGTATAGTGCAAGAGGTACACTTGCACTTCTTTCAATACTATACTACTATACTTGCAATACTGTTGAGGTATTGGTGAGTATTGTTGCTACTACTGTTGCTACCATTGTCACTGTTTTACAGCTATTTACTAGCTCTGACTTTTTGAACCCCTAACATGCACCAAAACTGAAATTCCCTTTTAAACAAAATCTCATTTAATACTCAGAACATTGCTGAAAGTAGGTGACATGGTTAATTCAATCTTACATGTAAAATACTCAGGCAAAAAGCATGAAATAATCTATACAGTGTCACATAATAACTGATAAATTTTAGATTTAAAACTGAGACCAAGATCTTTTTGATTACACTCTCATAGCTAGCAAATTATATTCTATAGGAAATCTTTTCAGTAAGAAATAAATTATGTTAGGTATTCACTAATGGGTTTGGTTACAACCCTAATACCCTATAGCTTATATCATCATTAAAAAAATGTATTTATTTTGGCTGCACCACTCAGCATGTAGTACCTTAGTTCCCATACCAGGGATCTAACCTGTGTCCCCTGCAGTGGAAGTGTGGAGTCTTAAGCACTGGACTTCCAGGAAAGTCTTACTTTTAATAAAGTTTCTTTAACTTTATTCAGGAAAATATGTTTGAAAATGAAGAATAAACAGCCATTCACATGTATTTAGGGATGGGGGTGTCTGGGTGGGATCTTAAGCCAACAGAGGAAGTCTGGCATGCCTAAATGTTATTTCCAGCCCCTCATATTCTTACCATTGTAAGAATAGTCATTATGTTATTTCATATATAAAAACATCCAGAAGCTGTGCCTTATGGTCATTAGTGTACTTATTTCTCATAAAAATGTAGAATGGTAAATCAGGTATTAATAAGGAGGTTTTATAGGGAATGTGAAAAGATTTTTTTTTTTTTTTGCTACTTAATTCATTCAAATGTTCCTGATCATGAAATAATTCATCCAGTGTCACACAGTAACTGGCTAATCTACAAGATGATCAGCAGTGCATTTCTTATCAAGTCATCAGATTTTTCTCTGGCTTAGTTTTGCCTTTCCCTCAAGTATTTATAAGGTCAAGATGAGGACCTTATCACAAAGGGCTTGTCTGTCCACTCATCTTGACTTCAGACAGGTTTTTTTCTTGATCTCCTGGAAATAACACATTACAACAGCCACGGTTTTGCTTGGAAAGGCAAGAGGGCTCTATGGTCACTCAGGTTACTCCCTGTGGTGCCCTCAGCCACCAAGTAAGAGGTCTGATTGCCCTGAGCCTGCCCTGGTGCATGGAAGTCCAGGCCCCGTGGGGGAGGTATCATGGAAGTGCTCCAGAAAATCCTGCTTCAACTGCAGACATGGGAATGAAGTTACCTCCAGAGGATTCTAGCTTCTGCTTGTCCTGATCCGTCAGCCCAGAGCCTTCTCTACTGAGGGCCCAGCATCACAGAGCAGAAAAGAGCCTTTCCCACTGTACCCTGTGTAAACTCCTTGACCTGTGTCATGAACAAATAAAGTGGGTATTCAATGCCACAATTTTGGAGGTCAGTTCATTAAAAATTACTTTAAGAGCAAGAAAAATAACACAAATGTGCAAGTTCAGGAGGTGCCATAGCACGTACACTAAAATCTGTTTCCTTCCTCTCCTGGGTTTGTATCTGGAAGCAACAACTGTTAACGTGTCTGTATTTCTTCCAGATTTAATAACTGAGCAGTTATATAGCACTGAAACTCGGACAGACATTTTTCTCAAGGCGTTTTCCTATGTTTATTCATGTCTTCTGCATTTACCACAGATACTCAGGTGGCAGGATGAAGGGAAATCCTCTGTTCCCATCATTTTCCAAGAATGGAAATCTTAACTGTTTTTCAGTGTTGTCTTTTGAATGATGTTCCTCTCCTCAGATAAGTATATTTTTCATAATATATTCCCTAATTCTATTTTATTTCATTCCTCGTTTCCCATCTACACACACACTTTTCTTTTTTAAATAATTTTTATTGCCGTATAGTAGTTTTACAGTGTTGTGTTAGTTTCTGCTGTACAGCAAAGTGAACCAGCTATGCCTAGACATATATCCCTTGCTTTTTAGATTTCCTTATTTAGGTCACCAGAGGACATGAGTAGAGTTCTCTGTGCTATACAGTGACCACAACAAACTCTGGAAAATTCTTAAAGCGATGGGAATACCAGACCACCTGACCTGCCTCCTGAGAGATCTGTATGCAGGTCAGGAAGCAATAGCAAGAACTGGACATAAAACAACAGACTGGTTCCAAATAGGGAAAGGAGGACGTCAAGTCTGTATGTTGTCACCCTGCTTATTTAACTTATATGCAGAGTACATCATGAGAAACGCTGGGCTGGATGAAGCACAAGGTGGAATCAAGATCACTGGGAGAAATATCAGTTATCTCAGATATGCAGTTGACACCACTCTTATGGCAGAAAGTAAAGATGAACTAAAGAGCCTCTTGAAAGTAAAAAAAGAGAGTGAAAAAGTTGGCTTAAAAACTCAACATTCAGAAAACTAAGATCATGGCATCTGGTCCCATCACTTTGTGGCAAATAAATGGGGAAACAGTGGAAACAGTGACAGACTTTATTTTCTTGGGCTCCAAAATCACAGCAGATGGTGACTGCAGCATGAAATTAAAAGACGCTTACTCCTTGGAAGAAAAGTTATGACCAACCTAGACAGCATGTTAAAAACCAAAGACATTACTTTGCCAGCAAAGATCTGTCTAGTCAAGGCTATGGTTTTTCCAGTAGTCATGTATGGATGTGAGAGTTGGATTATAAAGAAAACTGAGCGCTGAAGAATTGATGCTTTTGAACTGTGGTGTTGGAGAAGACTCTTGAGAGTCCCTTGGACTACAAGGAGATCCAATCGGTCCAATCAGTCCATTCAGGAAATCAGTTCTGAATATTCATTGGAAGGACTGATGCTGAAGCTGAAACTCCAATCCTTTGGCCACCTAATGTGAAGAACTGACTCATTTGAAAAGACCCTGATGCTGGGAAAGATTGAAGGTGGGAGGAGAAGGGGATGATAGAGGATGAGATGGTTGGATGGCATCACTGACTCAATGGACATGAGTTTGAGGAAACTTCGGGAATTGGTGATAGACAGGGAGGCCTGGTGTGCTGCAGTCCGTAGGGTTGCAAAGAGTCGGACACAGCAACTGAACTTAACTGAACTGCGGTTCTCATTAGTTACCTATTTTATACATGGTTCAGTTCAGTTCAGTTCAGTCGCTCAGACGTGTCCGACTCTTTGCGACCCCATGAATTGCAGCACGCCAGGCCTCCCTGTCCATCACCAACTCCCAGAGTTTACTCAGACTCGCGTCCATCGAGTCAGTGATGCCATCCAGCCATCTCATCCTCTGTCGTCCCCTTCTCCTCCTGCCCCCAGTCCTTCCCAGCATCAAAGTNTAAAGTCTGACACTGTTTCCACTGTTTCCCCATCTATTTCCCATGAAGTGATGGGACTGGAAGCCATGATCTTCGTTTTCTGAATATTGAGCCTTAAGCCAACTTTTTCACTCTCCTCTTTCACTTTCATCAAAAGGCTCTTCAGTTCTTCTTCACTTTCTGCCATAAGGGTGGTGTCATTTGCATATCTGAGGTTATTGATATTTCTCCCGGCAATCTTGATTCCAGCTTGTGTTTCTTCCAGCCCAGCGTTTCTCATGAGGTAGCAGCACAGATATTTGGAGAAGGCAATGGCACCCACTCCAGTACTCTTCCCTGGAAAATCCCATGGACGGAGGAGCCTAGTTGGCTGCAGTTCATGGGGTCACTAAGAGTCGGGCATGACTGAGCGACTTCACTTTCACTTTCCACTTTCATGCATTGGAGAAGGAAACGGCAATCCACTCCAGGGTCCTTGCCTGGAGAATCCCAAGGACGGGGGAGCCTGGTGGGCTGCCTGCTGTCTATGGGGTCGCACAGAGTCAGACACGACTGAAGCGACTTAGAAGCAGGAGCAGCAGCAGCAGCAGCAGCATCACATATATTGTTTTCTACCAAGCTGGGAAGCAATAAAATTCTTAATTTAGAGATGTATTATTTTATCTCTTCTTTTGCATTCGTGTTCAATCACTCTGAGAAACAGCAATTGGGGCAGGGCAATTCTGAAGAAAATACGACACCATCTATGGTCTTGTTATACCTCCTCAATGATCCATTTGCTTTCTTGCAGATTTTTGTGGTGCATCAGCAATGACAGAGATTTGTACTACAGCATTCCAAACCTTGAACACTACCTGCTTTGTTTTAAACATGACAATTCTCTGATCTTCTGGAATTTTCACTTGTACCAAGGCTGGAGGTGGGGGTGGGGCTGCTACTTACCTTTTCGTAGCTAGATTTCACGACCTAACACAGGAATGGTATGAGTAGGTGTTAAATTTTGAGCCAGAACATATATTTAATCCTACAGTTTTGCGTTATCTAAAATTCTTTGTATAGGAAAGATTTAATTATATACTTTTACTCAACCCACTGGTGAAAATACACTATTATTTTAGCCCATTGACTACACACTCTTGGGCATACACAATGGCAGGGACTTTTCTTAATGAATACACAGAGACTGAGACATAATCAAGTCTACAAAATTAGTTGCATTCAGACAAAAATAAAGTGATAACGAATAAGACAAGGATTAATGTAATTTGATAGGTATATGCTCAGAGAGAGAATGTCACATGTTACAGTTGAATTCCTATTATTGCTGCTTTTCATCTGGAAACAAATTTTAGTTGTTTGATAAACAAATGTCTGCTGCTGCTAAGTCACTTCAGGCATGTCCGACACTGTGCGACCCCATAGATGGCAGCCCACCAGGCTCCTCTGTCCCTGGGATTCTCCAGGCAAGAATACTGGAGTGGGTTGCCATTTCCTTCTCCAGTGCATGAAAGTGGAAAGGGAAAATGAAGTCGCTCAGTCATGCCAAACTCTTCTCGACCCCACGGACTGCAGCCAACCAGGCTCCTCCGTCCATGGGGTTTTCCAGGTAAGAGTACTGGAGTGGGGTGCCATCGCCTTCTCCAAAACAAAGATTGACTGACTCAGAAAGAGTAAAAATGGTATTTCCACCAAGAACAAAACTTCTTTTTATTCTCAACATATTCATTTTTTTCTTTACTCTGAAAATTTCAATAGCAACTCTATTTGGGGAGGTCTTTTTTTCTCATATAACTTGTTTTCTTAATCAGAGAGTAATAACGTGCGGTCCTGGGATTCAATTTTTGAAGTAAAATGTTGACTGTGAAATGCCACACTTGTCCATGAAAACACACAACAGTCTGCACAGAGCAGGCCTGCCTTCACTCTGAAAGTTCTATGATGCCTGGTTTCCATGGTAATGTGATGATGCACGTCCTACCTTCCATTCCAACTGTCACTCTGTGAGCTGAGTGATTCAAATCTGGTGACAGACGAGAAGCTGTCACCCTCACACCTCGAGTGTTTGAGAATGGGAAATCTGAATTCTTATTTTGGAGGTACATTTATATCAGTACTCTAAAGGCAGGTTATTTCTTCAAATGGATAATTAACTTTGAGTGAAAATATATTTTTTTCTCACCTTTTTTCCCCATTTCTGCCACTGTACTTTTTCTATAGACTTATAAGTCTATTACACAGCTTTGTTGTATTACTTAAGGTATTTTTACAATTCTGCTATCAAGCTGGCTGCCTCAACTATTTTCCTAAATTTAGAAAAATATGCTATTCCTAATGCCAATTTTGTACACACTCTTGTAGAGCACAGACACAAAAAAACGTCACACAGCTCTCATCGACGCAGGGGAATCTTGATGCTACCCCTGCAATAGACAGAAAAAGAGAATTACAGCTCAACTCTTCTGAATGTAGATGTCAAAATCTGAAACCAAATATTAGCAGGAAAAATTTAAAAAGGAAAGCAACTGGACTTTCCAGGCAGGATTTCCATGGGTTAATAAGGACAAGATCACAGGCTGCTTGGGTGTTACCTGGGAGTGTGGTAAGAAGGGACAGTGCCATTGAATTTAGGAATGAACATTTGGCAACTGGATCAGGGAAGGAGTGTCTGTCTGCAATACTCAAAGATGAGTCCTGGGATGAGGTGTTCAGGCTGAGGATATGGAGGGGATGCTCAAAGGGAATATAGGACTGTGTCCCTGTTACTACAGGGTCTATAGAAGGATGAGGAGTCTTATAGAAACTGGATTTTGGTGAAGAAAGACTTGAGCCTCTGCCCATTCTCAGACGGGCCTTGGTCCAGGCTACTCAAACATATACCTAGATCTAAAGTCGGTAAGCCATTCAGCATCACAGACCAGATTTCCTAAACGACCAAAGCACCTGCCCAGACGGCCACCTCCCCGGTGAGTTCACATTAAAAGCTCATCCAGGGCTGGTCAGCTAAAGGAGGCTAATTCTTGGCAGAGCCATCGTATGGCATTTAGTTTAGACTGTTCTGAACTCGGAGCCATCTTGAGAGCCAAATGGACCTCTGGTGACTTGAGGTAGTCACCTGGTCATGGTGAAGGTGTCCTGAGAGAGCGCTGACAGTGTGTCAATGCTGGGGAGGAGAGCAGCATGGCAGCTGTCCTGCCCCGGCTTCTTCAGAGGGGCTTTGTCTGAAGGAAACTCCTCCATCATTGATCAGGGATTGAAAGATGGATGAAAGTGCTGGATGAGATTTTGGATGGTTCTCTTGGCTCAGACATCTCCCTAGGGTATCAACACTCACCAGAAGGAGGATTTGAGGGACAGAGTGAGGGGGACTCTTGATTCAAGGCTCTAGGTCATGATCTCAGCTCTGGGTGGATATCAGGGGTTCAGGGATCTCTGTCCTCGAGGAACCAAGAACATTCCTGTCCCAGATCCACTCATTGTTGTGACTCTTGGAAAGTTATTCTAAACTGTGAAGTCTTCCACGGAAAAAATATGGATGATAGCCCCTGCTTTGCATTTGTCTTCCCCTGCAACTGGGCTGTCGCAGGGATCAAATGAGAAGATAACAGATATTCTCCATGAGCAATAAAGCATCCTTCCTATGTAAAGTCTTCCCCATGTGTTGTTCCTCCTCATCCTAAAACTTTCACTTATTAGTGGTATTTGGGGAGGTCTTTTCCTCTCAGATAACTTGTGTTCTTAATCAGAGAGCAACAATGTGTGAGTCTGGGATTCAATTTTTGACATGAAATGTTCACTTTGAAATGCCACACTTGTCCAATGGAACACACACTAGTCTAGACGGAGCAGGTGGACTCAGAGTGGGCAGAGCTGCCTTCACTCTGAAAGTTCGATGATGACTGGTTTCCATAGCAAGGTGAGGATGCTCATCCCGTCTTCCATTCCAGCTGTCAGTCTATGAGCGGAGCAGAGAGGTTCAAATTTGGTAACAGGTGAGAGGCTCTCACCTTCACACCTCGAGTGTTTGAAAATGGGAAATCCGATTTGTTATTTTTAGGTACATTATAGTGACCCTGTAAAGGCTGTTCCTTCAAATGAGAGATTAACTTTGAGTGAAAATATTCTCCTCACCATTTTTTTCATTTCCACCACTCTACATATAAACTTATTGATATAAATCTATTATTTAACTTTGTTGTATTACTTAAGGTACTTTTTAATTCTGCTGTCAAGAAAAAACTCTGTGTCTTAATTCATCAATGTTGTGCACACTCTTCTGGAGCAGAGACACAGGAACCGTATCACACAACTCTCACTGAAGCAGGAGAATCTTGATGCCACCCCTGCAATAGACCTCACAGGAAAGGGGAACAGCTCAGCTCTTCTGAATGTAGATGTCAAAATCTGAAACCAAATAATGGCAGTTGAAATACAGACATTTTTAGAATGGGAAGCAACTGGGATTTCCAGGCAGGATTGCCATGGTTTGATGAGGGCAGGATCATAGAGTCCTTGGGTGTTGCCTGGGAGTGTGGGAAGGGACAGTGCCATCAGATTAAGGAATGAATACTGGGCAACTGAAGGAGGGAAGGTTTGCCATGGGGTGGGTATTCAAGCTGAGGACATGGAGGGGGCTCTCTAAGGGAATATGGTACTCTCTTCCTGCCTCTACAGGATCTATAGATGGAGGAAATGTTGACAGAGGAGAGACTGGATTTTGGTGAAGAAAGACTTGATCTCCTGCCCATTCTCAAACAGGCCTTGGTCCAGGCTGCTCAACACGTACCTAGATAGAAAGTCAGTGAGACATTCAGCATCACAGACTAGATTTCCTAAACCACCAAAGCACCAGCCCAGATGGCCACCTCCCTAGGGAGTTCACATTAACTGCTCACACAGGTTTGCTCAGCTGAAGGGAGGATAATTCTTGGCAGAGTGGGGCATTTGGCTTAGGCCATTGTGAAGCCATCTGATGGCTGATCTGAAGCCCTCTGATGCTCAGAAGCCATCTTGAGAGCCCTTCAGACCAGACAGACCACTCACTGGTCACTTGAGGCAGTCACCTGGTCATTGTGAAGGTACCATGTGAGACAGTGACAATGTGGGATGCTGGGGAGGATGGCCACAGCTGAACTTCCTCTGGTGCCGTGTTGCTGTTCAGTCACTAAGTCAAGTGCGACTCTCTGTGACCCCATGGACTACAGCACACCAGGCTTCCCCATCCTTCACCATTCCCAGAGTTTGCTCAAACTCGTGTCCATTGAATCAGTGATGTTGGTCCGTTAGAGGGGATTTATTTGGAGGAAACTCCAGTATATGGACCAGGGATTGAAACATGGAAGCAGTTGAAACATGGCAGAGGATGTAGACTGTCCTCTTGGCTCAGACATCTCCTCGGGGCTTCAAGTCTCACCCGCCGTAAACCTGGGGCGGGAGGATTTGAGAATGAGATCCCCTGGAGAAGGAAACGGCAACCCACTCTAGTACTCTTGCCTAGAAAACTCCATGGATGGAGGAGCCTGCTGGGCTACAGTCCATGGGGTCGCAAAGAGTCGGACACGACTGAGCGACTTCACTCACTCACTTCCCTCAAGGGGAGGGAGCTCTTGATTCAAAGGTGCAGCACATTATCTCAGTCTTGGGTGCTTCTCAGGGATTCAGGGAACTCCGTCATCAGCAAGCAAGTACATTCCTGTCCCAGATCCATCACTCATCATAGTTGTGACTCTTGGAGAGTTTCTCTAAATTTCAGTGTCTACCACTGAAAACATGGACTACAGCACCTGCTTTTTATGGCTTTCACCTGAAATTGGACTGATGTGGGGATCAGAGGAGACAGGAAGAGATGTTCTTTGTGAGCTGTAAAGCATCCTTCCTGTGCCTAGGCTGGAGAGAAAGTTTCCCTCTTCCCTTGCTCTGGCGCCATCCAAATTACCTCTCTGGATTCAACCACTAGCACATGCCTAGCTTATTCTTGCAGGCATTCAATAAGTGAATATTCATAAAACAATCATGAAGCAGCAGTCCTTTATTTTTCTTTAGGCTTTACCTGTAATGAATCATTTTTGGTCACTTACACAATAGGAATATGTGGGTCATATTAACATTTCTACATCTCAGAACAGGGGCTTGGGGTACAGAGAAATCTGCATCACTTTCTCAGGTATGTGCTTCTAATAAAGGGGATGAGAAATCAGGTCGTCAGGCATGGTCACTGTGCTCTGCCGTATATCTAGAATGTCTCTGCTACACAAAGGTGTTTGCCCACAAAACCTAAAAGGCAAGATCTTCCTAAATTCAACTTTGACTCTGGAGGCTCTGCTGGACTGTCGGTTAATAAGGGGTCAAAGACTGGCCTGTGAGCCAAATACTAGCAATTTCATTGTCATCTTCTGAAATCAAGGTAGTAGTTCTGTCTGCTATAATTCATTTTCCAGGATCTGGCTTCAGGGATGAAAGAAGAAACATTCATCTAATGTCAAGAAAATCACCCACTAGCTGGGCCAGAATAATCAACTTCTGGCCACCAAACAGAGTGCACCCTATCAATGAGTCAGAAGAAGGTACTGTGAAAAGTGACTCAAGAGTGATTATTCTAGTTCATTCAGTGTTCCATATTTAAGAAAGAACCATACAAATTCTAAGCCATATTCTTCTTTTAGATTATTTGAAACTTCAAATTGACTGACTCAGTTGGTAGTTTTAGAACTATACAAGTGACGATGAATTTAAAACTCAAAATTCAGTTTATGTTTAATAGTTAAGATGGCCTCAGTCATGTTTAGACCTCAGCTGGTTTTTGAATATTAGCTGAAATAGATCTATCCCTGAAGCCACATTTCCAGATTTGAAAATATTATGAGATATTATTTAGCACCAAATCATACTAAAATAAAAGTTGAACAGATAATACAGAACGTTCCCATATCCAGCCCCTATTAACTATATTTAACATTACTGTAGTACATTTGTTAAAATTAGCAAAACAATGCTGGTACATTATTAATTATCCTGTAGTAGATTTGTTAAAATTAGCAAGACAATAATAAAACAGTATTAATTAACTAAAAGTCCAAGCTTACATGAAAATTCACTCATTGTGCTGTGACATTGGGTGAGTTCTGACAAATATATAATGTCAGGTGTCAACATACAGATATCTGTACACCACTGTTCACAGAAGCATCAAAAGATGGAACCTACCCCAAATTTCACTGTGATCAATGGATAAATAAAATGTAATATATACTTGCAGTTAAGTAATATTCGGCCAGAAAGAGGAAGTAAATTTTGAAATATGTTACATATTCAAACATGGATAGACTATATATATATATATATATCATATATATATTATCAGTCATGACATCAAGCAGGCACAGAAAAACAAAGTATTATTCCATATATATGAGGTAAACAGAATAGCCAGGCAATCAAAAGACAGAAAGCAGTGAGCACTAAAAAGTGGAACCAGGGGTGAAGGTGGAGTCATTTCTGAATGGGTTCAGAGGTTATGTAAGAGATTATGAAAAAATTATGTACAGACAGTAGTGAAGGATACATTGCATTGTGAAGGGAATATCACTGAACTGACTATCTACAAATTATTACAAGGATAAATATTATGTATATTTCAAATATATATAAGAAGTAAAAAAAAAATCCAATCAATAGATGAGGAACATAGTAGCAGCATGTGTGAAACTATCCTGTAATATTTCAAGAAAAATGGAAATCTGGCTGAACTTTAAAACGGGCAGGAGGAGCCATGAGACACTCACACTGAAACAGCCTGCATTTGAGTGTACTCTTTTTGAGACTGACTCTATCAGTTTACTATGTTCCCAGGAACTTGAAAGCTGATGGCTCAGTCGCTCATTTTTTTCCAAGTTCCTCTCTTCTGTGAAAGTGTGAAAGTGTCAGTTGCTCAGTTGTGTCCAACTGTTTGTGACCTCATGGACTGTAGCCCACCAGGTTCCCCTGTTCATGTGATTTCCCAAAGAATACTAGCATGGGTTGCCATTTCCTTCTCCCAGGGATCTTCCCGACCCAGGAACTGAACCCAGGTCTGTTGCCTTGCAGGCAAATTCTTTACGATCCGGGCCACCACTTAGCCTTCCTTCAGTCCACCTAGGTCGCACGCGGCCTAATAGCAGCTCAGTCCATACTTTTCAACCTCTCGCATCCACACACACACCCCCCACATCCAGTCAGATAAGGCTTGCTGAGTAATTCCCGAGCAGCACCACCGACATCCTGACTCTTACTCTATGTCCTCTTAGCTCCCACTGAGTCCCTGTTGGAAGACCTGGACCTGCCCAGTGACAGGCGGGGGAGGGCCCTGCCTACCCCCAAGGTAAGTAAGTTCGCCTCTCTTTATCTGAGATAAAACTTTGCTTTGTTTCTTTTTAACTAATTCAGACATGAAATTGTGACACTGTACGTTATAGATGACATATACAAACGCCTTGCTTGGGGAAAGGCTGGGTAAAAGTTTGTTATCAGCAAATAACTGATGCAAAGAACATTTGAAAGATTGGCAGGATCCGTTACAAACTGAGCAGAGTGAGCATTTTCTTCTGCAGAAAATATTCCTTCTTTTTAAAAATATAATTTTATGTATTGATTGATCTTTAGCTATGCTGGGTCTTCACGGCTGTGCAGGCTTTGCTCTAGCTGCAGAGAGCAGGGGCCGCTCTCCAGTTGCGGTGTGGGGGCTTCTCATTGTGGTGGCTTCTCTTGCTGCGGAGCGCGGGCTCTAGGGCTCGCTGGCTTCAGTGGTTGCAGCTCCCAGGCTCCAGAGCGCAGGCTCAATAGTTTTGGCGCCCGGCCCCAGCTGCTCTGCGGCATGCGGGATCTTCCCCGACCAGGGATTGAACTCGTGTTTCCTGCATTGGCAGGCAGATTCTTTACCACTGAGACACCAGGGAAGCCTGAAAATATTCCTTCTTGATAATGATTTTTTTTTTCTTTCTGGTCAGCATGGACTTACTTGGAAAATCTTCCATGAAATGCTCAAGCCTTTTCCAAAAGAGTCTTCAGTCTTCTTTTGAGTACACGGACTCAACTGTGGTTTTACAGATGGTTTCCTAAGGTCACCAATAGAGGGCAGACCTGAGCCCGCAGTGCAGAGGATGCTGTGACCTTCACAGCGCTCTCTTTTCTCTGATTGCAGGTGGATGGGACAGATGATGAAAATGCTACATGTGTTGGAACCCCTCCTCTGCTCATGGGAGATCCAGCTGATGCTGACGAAGAAGGTGGGACTTTCCTGCCTGCTGGGATTGGAGAGACACACCCCATTCTGGGTTGCTACAGGGAATGAGGAGTGGGGATGCAGCGAATGAAATTGATCTCCCGCTGGGAATGGCAACTCACTCCCATATTCTTGCCTGGGGAACACCATGGTCAAAAGAGCCTGGCGGGCTACAGTGTATGGGGTTGCAACTGAGCATGCATGCAGCAAAGAGCAACCCCAGGTGGCACAGTCCCTGGAAAATACGAGAATGGTTATCGGGTATTGGTTTGTGTCTATGAAAATTGAGCGTCCCTGTGTGAGCCTGTTGGTGTGACTGTGAATCTGTGTGTGTGGAAGAGTGCCTGTTTCCTCAGGAACTATTTCCTACTCACACAGCACGATACACCTGTCAAGGTTCTGTTAAAAAAAAAAAGTCTCATCACCACTGCTCACTGTCTGCACAGTCACTCATTCTTCCCTCGCACAGCTGTTCCTGGAAATGTGGATAATATTCTCTCTCCTCGGATGGAGATGGGGCAGAAGATAAATGGCCCAAGCTCTTGACCTCTTAAAAGGAAAAGTCAAAATGGGACCCCAGGCAAGGGTTCCAATGTGGACACTCTGGAACCCTGACCTGTACTTATCACTCAGCCACAGGATCATCAGTCCTGGGTCAAGAGGGGTCCTTGTTTTTCATACTATTTCATATTGAGCATGATCCCCATAGCTAGAAAACCAAAGGCTTTTTTTTTTTTTACTTTTTTCCTTTCTTCTTACCTTTGCCTTCCTTCAGTCCACCAACATAATGCCAAACCACAGTTCAGTCTATATTTGTCAACCACCCTCATCCACACACACCCATCCCACTTCCACAGCAGTGAACTCTCTCTAGCTCCTGAGAGCCACCACCAGCATGCTATTTACTCTGTGTTTTCTTTGCTCCCCCTGCAGACCTGTTGGAGGACCTGACTAACGACTGGACAGAAGAGATCCCACTTACTGCCAAGGTAAGCTCCCCTTTCTTTAGCTGAGATGAAAATGTTGGTGAATCTCTTTTTCCTTCCCAATAAAATTCAGACATCTGACAATGTTCAATATAGATGATCCTTACAATGTCCTTGATTGGGGGAATGTTGAATGAAAGTTGATTACCAGCAGATACTTGGTTGAAAGGACATTTCAAAACTGACAGCATCACTTACAAACTGGAAGATAGTGAGCTTTTTCCCCAAACAGAATATTTTCCCACTGGAAAAAAGAAAAATTTGCATTTGCCTGTCAATACGGACTTGGGAAGTTCTTCCGTGAAAAGTCAAAGAGTTTTCTGCAGGTGTCTTCACTGTTTTCACTGGGGCCATAAACTCAACAACCTGTTTCCAATCTGGTTTCCTAAAGTCACCCGAAGAACCAACTGTACCCAAGTTCACAGGATGCTGCCATCCCCAGAGGTCTAAATTTTTTAATTGAATTATAGTTGATTTTGGAGAAGGAAATGGCAACCCACTCCATTATTCTTGCCTGGAAAATCCCATGGACAGAGGAGCCTGGTGGGCTACAGTCCATGGGGTAGCAAAGAGTCAGACACAACTGAGCGACTTCACTTTCCCTTTCTAGAGTTGATTAACAATATGATATTAGTTTAAATGTATAGCATAGTGGTTAAGTGTTTTTCCAATTACACTGCATAAAAAGTTGTGAGAAAATAATGGCTCGGGCTTCCCTGATGGTCTAATGGTTAAGAATCCACCTGCCCATGCAGGGGACGTGGGTTCCATCCCTGGTCCTCAGCCCGTGGGCCTCAGCTCCTGAGCCTGCATCATAGAGCACAGGGGCTGCCAATACCGGGCCCCAGAGCTGCAACTAGTGACGCAAACCCGCCTGGAGCGGGTGCTCCACAGCGAGAACACCCCCACAGGGAGAAGCCCACGCACCACAGTGAGAGAAGCCTCACTCGCCACAAACAGAGAACGCCTGCACAGAGCAGTGCGGATACAGCAGAGCCAGAAATTACAGAAACAAATAAACCTTTTAAAAAAAGAAAACAATAATGGCTCTAATTTTCTGAGCTCTACAATGCATCCTGGTTGCTCCTCTGTTTCATACAAAGTAGTTTGTACCCTTTAAATCCGTGCAACGCTCATGGCCCCGAGGAAAGGGGAACCTTTCCTTCTCCACGTTGGTAACCTCGTTTGTTCTCTGTGAATCCTCACAGTGTCCTCTCCTCTCTCTTCCCAGAAGGATGCAACAGCTGGTGAAAACCCTACTTATTCTGAAACCACCCCTCTTCAGAGGAGAGAGCTAAGTGATGAAGAATGTGGGGCTGTCTTGCCTGCTTTGCTTGGAGAAACACCCTGATTCTGGGTTCCCACTACTAAAGAGAGTCAAGGATTTAGTGAAATATATGAATTTCCCTCAAAAAAGCGTTGAACTTGTATAGTCCCTGGAAGCTGTGTGATCATTTAGATGACGTTGGCTGGTGTGTATGAGGACTAGCAGGCTGTCCACATGTGAGATTATGGGTATGATTGTCAATCTGTGTGTATAAATGTGTTGATTCCCCAAGAGCTATTTCCCACTTACACAGAACACTCCTGTGAACTTTCTGTTTAAAAAAAAAAAAAAAGCAACACCTCATTCTTCCTTCACCACAGCTGTTTCCAGAGGTTTAGATAATATTCTCTCTCCTCAGAGAGAGATGGGACAGAGATAAACAGCCCAAACTCTTGACTTCCTAAAGGGAAAAGTCAAAATGGGAACCCAGACGAGGGTCCCAATGTGATGCTCTGGACCACTGACCTGTGCTTAACACACAGCCCCAGGATCATCAGTCCTGAGGCCAGGGGGTCTCTGCTCCGTGTACACGCCTGGCAGCACTTGACTCTCCAGAGGTCCCAGACACTGCCCATCACTCTAAGGTGGCTCACAGAACCCAGGGCAGCTGTCGGTGCATTCAACAGCCAACTCGGGCAGAGTCAAGCGTGTGAAACACACCCAGAAAGCCTGTGCTCAGCTCACAGATTCTGAGAGGTGTGAGGTTCCACACAGGACAATGCAGGTCAGCATCTTTCAGTGCTGGGGGTCATTGTTTAGCGTTTGACCAAACACAGCAAGAATGAGGGAGTTAGTTATTGTGTTGGATAATACTACCACAAGCCTTAAAAATGCTAGAATCCTGTAGACACTCACCGATGGCACAGTGGCAAAGAAGTCTAGATGAATTTGATTGTTAGTCCTGGTGCACATCAGCTGTTTTACAAACCTCCTGCACAGCTGGGTTAGAGACATCAGCACTTACTCCAGCCTGCCCCTCTGTAATGAACTGTTCCTCCGGTTGGATGGCACATGGGAGTGTGAACTGCCACCAACTCGGCGGACATGCACATATTGTTTACAAAAAGAAGATGGGGAAGAAAACGGCACATGATTGATAGCGTCAATTTTTAAGCAGTAGGATCTTAGTATGTTCGAATATTTATATTTGATTTCCTTCAGTTTAGTTCAGTCGCTCAAGTTGTGTCCAACTCTTTGCGACCCCATGAACTACAGCATGCCAGGCCTTCCTGTCCATCACCAACTCCCAGAGTTTACTCAAACTAATATCCATTGAGTCAGTGATGCCATCCAACCATCTCATCTTCTGTCATCCCCTTCTCCTCCTGCCCTCCATCTTTCCCAGCATCAGGGTCTTTTCAAATGAGTCAGCTCTTCACATCAGGTGGCCAAAGTATTGGAGTTCCAGTTTTTCAACATTAGTCCTTCCAAAGGACTGATTTCCTTCGATGGACTGGTTGGATCTCCTTGCAGTCCAACTGACTCTCCAGAGTCTTCTCCATCATCACAGTTCAAAAGCATCAATTCTTCGGCGCTCAGCTTTCTTTATAGTACAACTCTCACATCCATACATAACTACTGGAAAAACCATAGCCTTGACTAGATGGACCTGTGTTGGCAAAGTAATGTCTCTGCTTTTTAATATGCTGTCTGGGTTGGTCATAACTTTCCTTCCAAGGAGCAAGCGTCTTTTAATTTCATGGCTGCAATCACCATCTGCAGTGATTTTGGAGCCTCCAAAAATAAAGTCAGCCACTGTTTCCACTGTTTCCCCATCTATTTGCCATGAAGTGATGGGACCAGATGCCATGATCTTAGTTTTCTGAATGTTGAGCTTTAAGCCAGCTTTCTTGCACTCCTCTTTCACCTTCCTCAGGAGGCTCTTTAGTTCTTTGTTTTCTGCCATAAGGGTGGTGTCATCTGTACATCTGAGGTTATTGATATTTCTTCTGGCAATCTTGATTCCAGCTTGTGCTTCTTCCAGCCCAGCGTTTGTCATGATGTACTCTGCATAGAAGTTAAATAAGCAGGGTGACAATATACAGCCTTGATGTACTCCTTTTCCTATTTGGAACCAGTCTGTTTTTCCATGTCCAGTTCTAATTGTTGCTTCCTGACCTATATACAGATTTCTCAAGAGTCAGGTCAGGTGGTCTGGTATTCCCATCTCTTTCAGAATTTTCCACAGTTTATTGTGATCCACACAGTCAAAGGCTTTGGCATAGTCAATAAAGCATCAATAGATGTTTCTCTGGAACTCTGTTGTTTTTTCCATGATCAAGCGGATGTTGGCAATTTAATCTCTGGTTCCTCTGTTTTTTCTAAAACCAGCTTGAACATTTGGAAATTCATGCTTCACATATTGCTAAAGCCTTGCCTGGACAATTTTTAGCATTACTTTATTAGTGTGTGAAGTGAAGTGAAGTCGCTCAGTCATGTCTGATTCTTTTCAACCCCATGGACTGCAGCCTATCAGGCTGCTCCATCCATGGGATTTTCCAGGCAAGAGTGTTGGAGTGGATTGTCATTTCCTTCTCCAGGGAAACTTCCTGACCCAGGAATCGAACCCAGGTCTCCCACACTGCAGGCAGATGCTTTACCGTCTGAGCCACCAGTGAGATGAGTGCAATTGTGCGGTAGTTTGAGCATTCTTTGGCATTGCCTTTCTTTGGGATTGGAATGAAAACTGACATTTTCCAGTCCTATGACTGAGTTTTCCAAATTTGCTGGCATATTGAGTGCAGCACTTTCACAGCACCATCTTTCAGGATTTGAAATAACTCAGCTGGAATTTCACCACCTCCACTAGTTTTGTTCGTAGTGATGCTTCCTAAGGCCCACTTGACTTCACATTCCAGGATGTCTAGCTCTAGGTGAGTGATCACACCACTGTGATTATCTGGGTCATGAAGATCTTTTTTGTACAGTTCTATGTATTCTTGCCACCTCTTCTTAATATCTTCTGCTTCTGTTAGGTTCATACCATTTCTGTCCTTTATTGAGCCCATCTTTGCATAAAATGTTCCCTTGGTATCTCTAATTTTCTTGAAGATCTAGTGTTTCCCATTCTATTGTTTTCCTCTATTTCTTTGCATTGATTGCTGAGGAAGGCTTTCTTATCACTCCTTGCTATTCTTTGGAACTCAAATGGGTATATCTTACCCATTCAAATGGGTATATCTTTCCTTTTCTCCTTTGCTTTTCACTTCTCTTCTTTTCACAGCTATTTGTAAGAAATTTCTCAGAGCCATTTTGCTTTTTTGCATTTCTTTTTCTTGAGGATGGTCTTGATCCCTGTTTCCTGTACAATGGCACGAACCTCTGTCCATAGTTCATCAGGCACTCTGATTTAGGTCATACCTGAATGGTCTAGTGGTTTTCCCCACTTTCTTCAATTTAAGTCTGAATTTAGCAATAAGGAGTTCATGGTCTGAGCCATAGTCAGCTCCCGGTCTTGTTTTTGCTGACTGTATAGAGCTTCTCCATCTTTGGCTGCAACAAATATAATCAATCTGAATTCAGTGTTGGCCGTCTGGTGACGTCCATGTGTAGAGTCTTCTCTTGTGTTGTTGGAAGAGGGTGTTTACCATGACCAGTGCGTTCTCTTGGCATAACTTTATTAGCCTTTGCCCTGCTTCATTCTGTACTCCAAGGCCAAATTTGCCTGTTACTCCAGGTGTTTCTTGACTTCCTACTTTTGCATTCCAGTCCCCTATAATGGAAAGGACATCTTTTGGGGGTGTTAGTTCTGAAAGGTCTTATAGGTCTTCATAGAACCGTTCAAATTCAGCTTCTTCAGCATTACTGGTCAGGGCATAGACTTGGATTACCGTGATATTGAATGGTTTGCCTTGGAAACGAACAGAGATCATTCTGTCTTTTTTTGAGATTGCATCCAAGTACTGCATTTTGGACTCTTGTTGACTATGATGGCTACTCCATTTCTTCTAAGGGATTCCTGCCCACAGTAGTAGATATAATGGTCATCTGAGTTAAATTCACCCATTCCAGTCCATTTTAGTTCACTGATTCCTAGAGGGTCAATGTTCACTCTTGCCATCTCATATTTGACCACTTCCAATTTGCCTTGATTCATGGACCTAACATTCCAGGTTCCTATGCAATACTGCTCTTTTCAGCATCAGACCTTGCTTCTATCACCAATCATATCCACAACTGGGTGTTGTTTTTTATTTTCCTTATGATAAGCTAAAAGTGAATAAATATAATAGCATGATTTGCCTCACACGGAATTCAGTTCTCCAATGACGTTTGCTTTTAATCAAGTACAAAATCTTCTAGATGTGGTTATAAATACAGTAGCAGCAACTATGAATCCAGGAGGAAAAAGTGATCTTGGAAGAAGATAAGGAGACAGTAGCATTTCCTTCAGCTGTGAAGCAGACAGCAGGAGTCACGGGGTTCTGTCAGTGACACAGACCATGCATTTTAGTCTTTACTCTTTTACAGACTATTTCACGTGATTAGGTTCTCCAGAGATGAAAGTCAGTGGCTCTGCTTTCATTTTTTTTACTCTTTTGTCTTCATCATCCAAATTCCCAAAGGCATAATCTAAACATATTAACCACCCGCATGCATACAATCAGGGCTTCCCCAGTAGCTCAACGGAAAAGATCCCCCTGCAATTCAGGAGCCACAGAAGACGCAGGTTCGATCCCTGGGTTGGAAAGACCCTCTGGAAGAGGATGTGGTAACCCACTCCAGCTTTCTTGCCTGGAGACTCCCGTGTACAGAGGAGCCTGGCAGGCTACTGTCCAGAGGGTCACAAAGAGTTGGATGTGACTGAAGTGACTGAGCATGCATACACGCACGCATACACAATCCCAGCCCTTGTCCACATCAAGCCAAACTACTTGAGTAGCTTCTGAAGAACACAACTAAGATGCTGACATTTACTCTGTGTCCTCTTAGCCCCGCTGGAGGATTTGTTGAAGGACAGCGCAGAGGCGGAAGCTTCACCCATCTCTAAGGTAAGCTCACCTTTCTTACCCTGAGATAGAAAGGTTAATCTATATCTCTTTCCATGGAATTAAGATATGGAAAACTGAGCATGCGCATCCCGGATGATGCATACAATTTCCTTAGGTGGGAGATTATGGAGTGGGAGTCTATTACCAACTCATGATACTGGATTCCAGAGGGAATTAACAAATCGACAACATCAGCTGCACACTGTACAGTAGTGAGTTCTTATTCTTGCAGCAATTTTTCCTCCTGGGGAAACAATCTTGTCACAGCCAAGAAAAATGAACTTGGGAGACACATCCTCCTGGAAAAGTTCATGCCTTTTGGCCTGAGGAGGTTTGCTCTGTTGCTGGGTTCCCTTGACTTTGCCAGTCTTTCCCACCTGGTTTTCCACTGTCACCAAATGAACAAAACCCTGGGCAAATGGGCCACAGCGTGATCTGATCCTCACAGTGATTTTTCTCTTCTGTTAATTGCAGGTGGTCTCAGTAGAAAGTGAAAACGGTATGTATCCTCAAATCACTCGGGGAGAAAAGTTTGCTGCTAAGTCACTTCAGTCGTGTCCAACTCTGTGCGACCCCATAGACAGCAGCCCACCAGGCTCCCCTGTCCCTGGGATTCTCCAGGCAAGAACACTGGAGTGGGTTGCCATTTCCTTCTCCAATGCATGAAAGTGAAAAGTGAAAGTGAAGTCGCTCAGTCGTGTCGGGCTCTTCTCGACCCCATGGACTGCAGCCCGCCAGGCTCCTCTGCCCATGGGATTTTCCAGGCAAGAGTATTGGAGTGGGGTGCCATTGCCTTCTCCCGAGAAAAGTTTAGAAGGTGGGAAAGATGGGGCTTTCTTGCTGGTTTTCCTGTGGAGAGCCACCTGATTCCAGTTTCCTGCTGGGACTGGGAATATGGGACCTGGGGATGGAATGTGATTTTCCAGGTAAAGAACTGAGGCCAAGAATTAGCATCCCAGGAGGCAGCTGTATGGTGTACATGGGTGTGGAGGTGTCTATATATGAATTCATGTTCTGTGAATCTGTTGATGGGCACTTGCATTGCTTCGATATCTTATCTTTGTAAATAAGAACTCAAAGATGAGACTAATGGTCTCAGGTGTGGAAACAGCACCAAGATCCTTGGGCATGACTTGAAGAGGAAACAGTTTAGAGGAGCAGAAGGAAGACAGAGGAAGGCACCCATGCCCCATGGTGATCAGGTGCTTGGTTTCAAGGTCAGGAATCGGGGGGCAGCACCTGAGCCCAGTCAGGCCTCACGAATGATGCTCTTTGGGATCCTTCTTGACTGGGGATGAGAAAGCACAGGGCCGTCTTGTTGGAGTGAACACTGGACAGGCATTTTCTTTAAGACTTGCAAGAGGAACTTTCTCCTGTTCTGTCCTTGTCTCCAGCTGCCTTTGTGACATGCCAGACACCTTCCATTTTCCTCTTTCCTTCCTTCCCCCCTCTTTCTTTTCTTTGCATTTTATTTTCCCTTATTTTTAATTGTGATTTAAAACACATAACATGAACTCTAACATCAAGCTGTTCGTGTACAGTACATTATTTTTAACTCTATGCACATTTTTGTACAGCAGATATTTAGAACATTTTCATCCTGTAGGACTTAACACTCCCATTTCCAGTTCCTCCTGCTGCTGGCAACCACCCTTCTACAACCTGCTTATGAGTGTTCTTTCAGATACCCCATTTCAATGCCTCATACAGTATCCATCCTTCTGTGAGTGGCTTATTTCGCTTCAAATAGTGTCCTCTTTGTTCATGATGCTGCAAATGACAGGATCTCCATCTTCCATGAAGGCTGAATGGCACCTCATTGTATATATTCTCCAGATTTTCTTCCTCAATACATCTGCTTACGGAGCTGGGGCTGGATTTCTATCTCAGATATCGTGCATAGTATATAGTGTATAGTGCTGCAGTGATCATGAGATTGCAGATCTGTCTTCTGGACGCTGACTTCTCCTCCTTTGGATATATACCAGAATTGGGATTCCTGGATCATATGGTAGGGTCTGTTTGTAGTTTTTTGAGGAAACTTCATACTGTCTTCCATAATGGCTGTATCATTTTATATTCCCTCCAACAGTGTACAAATTTCCAATTATCCACATCTTCACCAATTTGATTTTCTTAAAAAAATTTTTTTTAACTCACACCCACATCTGAATGGGTGTGAGGTGATACCTCACTGTGGTTTAGATTTGCGTTTCCAGGATGATGAGTGATTTTGAGCACCTTTTCATATGTGTGTTGGCTATTCATGTATCTTCTCTGGAGGAATGTTTATTCAAGTTTGCAGCCCATTTTAAAACAGAATTATGTGTCCCTTATGATGCAATTGAGTTCTAGTAGTTGATTATCTATTTTGGATATTAGCTCTTTTCTCAGATATTAGATTTGCAAATATTTTCTCCCATGCTGTAGGATGTCTTTTCATTCTGTTGATTGCTGAAGAGACTATTCTTTCTCCATTGTACAGTCTTAGAACATCGGTGAAGTTCTTTGTTTCAGTATGTAAGAATGTTTTTGAAAGCTGTTCTTCTGGTCCATGGGTCTGTCTGCCTGTTTTGATGCCATTACCCAACTCTTTTGATTGCTGTGACTTTGCAATATGTTTTGAATTCAGGAAGTATAAAGCCTCCATCTTTGTTCTTGCTATCAAGATTGCCTTGGCTCTTTGGGGTTCTCTGTGGTTCCCTACATATTTTAAGAAAAAACTTCCCCTTTCTATAAAATGCCATTGGATTTCTGTTAGGTGTTGCAGAGAATCTGTACATCACTCTGGGTGGTATGGAAATCTCAACAATATTGGCTTCCAGTGTATGAACATGGCATTTCATTCCAACTTTGTTTTCTGTTCAGTCCTTAAGTTGGGTCGGACTCTTTGCAACCCCAAGGGCTGCAGCACACCAGGCTTCCCTGTCCTTCACCATCTCCTGGAGTTTGCTCAAATTCACAGCCATTGAATTGATGATACTATCATTCCAGTTAGTGGCTCTTATTTAATTCTTTCAGCAATGTTTTGAAGTTTTCTGTATACAAGTTGTTTACCATCTTAGAACCTTTGTCCTTGACCTCCTGACCCTTCCAGAGCTGGGGTGAGAAGGATGGGTTCATGATTCAAGGGAAGTGTCCACCCTCCCCCTGCCCCTCCTCTTGGATAATGTCTAGTGCAGGCACACCGGGCAAACCCCAGCACCTCAGCTTATATGCTCCCTGCTAGGAATTCATCTATGACCTAGGTGTTGACATTACTGTTTGAGTGTGCCCCCAAGGCCTCAAATGGGGCTTCCCCAGGGCTCAGCAGTAAAGAACCCGCCTGCAATGCAGGAGACGTGGCAGGAGCTGTGAGTTTGATCCCTGGATCAGGAAGATCCCCTGCAGAAGGAAATGGAAACCCATTCCAGTATTCTTGCCTGGAAAATCCCATAGACAGTCCATGGGGTCGCAGAAGAGTCAGCATGACTTAGCGACTAAACAACAACAACACAAAGGCCTCACATAATTCCTGGCACATGTGGATGAAAGCAGGAAATATAAATGAATGTGCAGATCAGATAACAAACTACTCTGCAACAAGTAAAAAAACAGGAGAGGGGTGGATGCCCCTTCCTCATCAGTGTATCTCTCAGTTCAGTTCACTTCAGTCGCTGAGTCGTGTCTGACTCTTTGCGACCCCATGAACCACAGCACGCCAGGCCTCTCTGTCCATCACCAACTCCCAGAGTTCACTCAAACCCACGTCCATCGAGTTGGTGATGCCATCCAGCCATCTCATCCTCTGTTGTCCCCTTCTCCTCCTGCCTTCAGTCTTTCCCAGCAGCAGGGTCTTTTCAATTGAGTCAGTTCTTCACATCAGGTGGCCAAAGGATTGGAGTTTCAGCTTCAACATCAGTCCTTCCAATCAGTCAGGACTGATTTCCTTTAGGATGGACTGGTTGGATCTCCTTGCAGTCCAAGGGACTCTCAAGAGTCTTCTCCAACATCACAGTTCAAAAGCATCAATTCTTCGGTGCTCAGCTTTCTTTATAGTCCAACTCTCACACCCATACATGACTACTGGAAAAACTATAGCTTTGACTAGATAGACCTTTGTTGGCAAAGTAACGTCTCTGCTTTTTAAAATGCTGTCTAGGTTGGTCATAACTTTTTTTGCAAGGAGCAAGTGTCTTTTAATTTCATGGCTACATTCACCATCTACAATGATTTTGGAGTCCAAAAAAATAAAGTCTCTCACTGTTTCCACTCTTCCCCCTATCTATTTGCCATGAAGTGATGGGACCAGATGCCATGAGCTTAGTTTTCTGAATGTTGAGTTTTAAGTCAACCTTTTCACTCTCCTCTTTCACTTTCATCAAGAGGCTCTTTGAACTAACCTCTTCACTTTCTGCCATAAGTGTGCTGTCATCTGCATATCTGAGGTTACCGATATTTCTCTCGGCAATCTTGATTCCAGCTTGTGCTTCATCCAGTCCAGCATTTCTCATGATGTACTTATAAGTTAAATAAGCAGGGTGGCAATATGCCTTGATGTACTCCTTTCCCTGTTTGGAACCAGTCTGTTGTTCTATGTCCAGTTCTAACTATTGCTTCTTGACCTGCATACAGATTTCTCAGGAGGCAGGGCAGGTGGTCTGCTATTCCCATTTCTTTAAGTTTTTCCCATTTTCCACAGTTTGTTGTGATCCACACAGTCAAAGGCTTTGGCATAGTCAATAAAGCAGCAATAGAAGTTTTTCTGGAACTCTCTTGCTTTTTCAATGATCCAACGGATGTTGGCAATTTGATCTCTGGGTTCCTCTGCCTTTTCTAAATCCAGCTTGAACATCTGGAAGTTCACGGTTCATGTACTGTTGAAGCCTGGCTTGGAGAATTTTGAGCATTACTTTGCTAGTGTGTGAGATGAGTGCAGTTGTACAGTAGTTTTAGCATTCTTTGACATTGTATCTCTAGAGCTGCTCTATTCGATGGCAGCCACTAGGTGGGTGTACCTGTTCACAATTAATTTAATTCCATCAATAACTAACCCAATCTATTAAAGGGAGACAAAACAAAACATCCAATTGCTTAGTCATACTAGTCACATTTCAAATGCTGGAATTTCCGGTTTGTAAACTTGGAGGTAAGAACTATAGATGGATTCCTGGAAGTGAGAAGTTGAAAGGTTATTCTTCAGCTTCTCCCTATTTTTGAAAGTTTACAACTGTGACCAATGTCTTATTGAAGATTACTGAGTTCAGAGAGCCCAGGGAGATCTCAGAACCTGGAGGAAACCACAGGGTTTCTCTGTGTGAGCCAGAATAACGTCAAGTTAAGCAGGAGAAATGGGTGGGTCACACTTCCTAATAACTTTTCTACTCATATTTTTGTTTCTCAGAATGCATTCTGGAAAACATACGTGACAGTGGAAATGAATGCAACACAGGTAGGGAATGACATTCAGGTAGGATACAACTTGAAAGAGCTCCTGGGAACACTTGGGTTACACTTGCTGTTGAGGAAGATATAGACAACACTGAAAAACAGGAAATATACGTAGAAATGTCCATTTCATACTTTAATATTAAAAGTAAGAAGGACTGTCGCCACGAGCTCTGTCTGTGCTGTGATTATAATTGCTTATCTTCCTTTGCGGACTTCCCTGATGGCTCAGTGGTAAAGAATCCACCTGCGAGGCAGGAGACGAGGGTTGGATCCCTGGGTGAGGAAAATCCCCTGGAGGAGGAAATGGCAGTGCCGTCCAGGACTCTTGCCTGGAGAATCCCACAGACAGGTGCCTGGCCGCTTACAACCCATAGGGTCATGAGTAGTTGGAACACGACTGAAGTGACTTACCACGCCCGCACATCTTCCTTTGTATGCAAAAACCATCTTTTCTGTAAGGACTGCTCTTTCCTTTGGTCACTGCCAATTTGAAAGACTGGTGTCTGATGAGTACCCAAAGGGTATCGTGCACAAGAGATTGTGGTTTTGTGTTTATCACTGGCCTATGTGGCATATAATCTGCTGGGACACAAAACTCCCATAGGCACTTGCCCCTGGACACCAAGTTCTTCTGCTGAATGTCAGCTGTTGGACCAGAATACATTCTCTCCCTCTACACTTTGAGAATTTGTGGCTTGTATGCATGAGCTCAGGAAATACTTACAAATGAATGATCAGCTCAGACCAGCACACTCCTCTGCAGTAGGGAACAATCACAAGAAGAGCAATAATAGCTCCTTCATCTTTGATACTCTAGATCTGTGTTATACAGTGTGATAGCCATTAGCCGGAGCTACCTGTTCACAGTTGTCTAATTCAATCAATAATTAACTCACTCTCTTAATATAAAACATGAAACTCATCCAATTGCTCAGTTCCACTAGGCACATTTCAAGTTTGTTCATACAGTTGGAATTTCAGTTTTGTAAATTTCGAGGGAAGAGCTCTCATGGGTCTGTAGAAGTGAGAAGTTTCGAGGTGCATCTTCAGAATCTTTCTCTCATATGGACTTTTCAACTGTGAGCAATGTCTTGTCGAGTGGTCTGACGCCACGGAACATAAGGAGGACCTGAGAACCTGGAGGGAAAAATCAGGGTGATGCTCTGAGACCCACAATAACCTCAAGTGAAGTAGGAGAAACAGGTTTGTCACACTTTCTAACAACTTTATCACTCATGTTTGGGTTTCTACAGACCAGATGCTGGACAGCACATGGAGCAGCCAAGATGAAGATGCTATAGGTAGGGAACAACACTCAGGTAGGGTCCAAGAGGAGAGGGGTCCTGGCAACACTTGGGCTACACCTGCTTGTTTGGAGACTGAGGAAGGTGGATGTGAAATGGGGGGAAATGTTGAAATATGGGTAGAAATTGGATTTGGTGTGGGTTTTTGTGGGGGTTTTTTTGTATTTTAAATGAAAAGTGAAAGTGTTAGTCACTCAGTCGTGCCCGACTCTTTGTGACCCCATGGTGTGTAGACTGCCAATCTCCTCTGTCCATGGAATTCTCCAGGCAAGAATACTGGAGTGGGTTGTCATTTCCTTCTCCAGGGAATCTTCCCAACATAGGGATTGGATCCAGGTCTCCTGCATTGCAGGCAAATTCTTTACCAACTGAGCCACCAGGGAAACCCTTTGTATTTTAAATATATAAGAGTAAATGGAAATGTGTCCATGGTCGTTGATTGTGCTGTTTCTACAACCACCTTTTCTGCCTTTGGTATGCAAAAAGTATTTACCTACGATTTTTCCTGCTTTTGTTACTGCCCATTGTGAAGGTCTGGTTTCTGATTAGCACCCTGAGGGCATTATGCATTAGAGATGTTGGTGTTGTTTTCTTTATTGGTCTATGAGGCACAAAATCTGCTGGGACACAAAACTCTCATTGGCACTTGAACCTGGACACCAAGTTCTGCTGAGTGTGAGGAGGTGGACGAGAAGTCTCTCCCTCTGTACTTTCGTGGCATCACATGTTCTGCCCTCACTGTTTCTCACGTGAAGGGCACCCCCAGCGTGGAGGAGTTAAAAGATCTGTTCCCAGGGGTTACTGCGTATGCTCCAGTATCCTTGATCTCATCTCTGCCTCCTCGCCTCACCCAAGGCTTGTGTCATGAATGTACATCCATTTCTGAGATGTTCATATACAGTGGCCCCTAGAGATGCTCCCTGGCAGGCAGGAATTCTGGTGGACTGTGTGCAGGGGTTGCTGGGCTTGTTTCGCACACTGCCGACCTTTGTCGCCTGTGACTGTCCGGGTCTCAGGACAGAGCTTCAGGATAGCAAAGCCAGAGGGCCCTGCTAATCTTAGATCCCTCTGCTCCAACCAGACATGCCTCTGTAGAGGCCCCAGCCTCTGTTACGCTCATCCTGTGACCTCTCCTCAGGCCTGCCCTGCTCTGTCCCCTCCGTCTCTGAGGTTCAGGGCAAACATGGGCAGGTATGGTGTATTCATGCAGGACCTGTGTTGAATCATTTTCATGTTAAGGGAATTTGGACTACTAACTTTCCCTCTGATTTGAGGGAAAGGGCCTAGGAGATCTATGGGGTTGGTATGAGGATTAAGTATCTCCCAGGTGCCTACAGTCACCCCAGGCACAGGACAGTTGCTTCTTATGAGGACTTAGTTGTGCTTCCCTCCCACAGGGACCAGCACAGTATCAGGCCCATGCCTGCTCCTCCATGGAAAGGATGGATTGCCTAATTGATCCATCGTCTGACTGAAGAGGGTGGCAGTATTCCCATGGACATTCCTCCAATGTGCCCGTACTGGAGAACTATGTGATTGATGGAGGGGGACAGGAGAAAGGAAAGAAGTACCAATTTTTAAGAGAGAAAATAAGGAAAGGAAGGAGTGAGGAGTAGGATGGAGAGAGAGGAAGGCAACGTCATGCACAGAGATGCTGAACACAGTGGCTGCCTGAAGGAGGAACAGGATGACACAGGCCTTCATTTGTGGTCAAATGTAGGGAATCTGAGGGCTGCAAAAGTATGTGAGAGGTCAGAGACCCACTCCTTCATTGCAGGGGCGAAACAATCGATGCCTTGGGAGGACCATGGACATAAGAACAGAAGGGATTCTGAGAGCAGGCTACATGATCCCAGAAGCATCAAGGCCCCTAGTTCTCATATTGACTCTAATTCTCTGCTTTCTTTTCTCTTGGCCACCACATCGTTGCTGCCCTCAGACACCAGAATACTACTTCGAGTCTAATGAAGAATTGGATCAGGAGAGCAACAGTCTGCATGTAATTTATTTCTTTCATCTCTTTTCCATTTTCTCTTTTTTTTTTCTAATCATAAGCTCCTCTTTGTAGTACTTTTGCATCCCCACTTTGGATGATTCTTGTCCTGAAGGATCTGGTCTCACGCAGGCACATGTGTCCTGGGGTCTTTTATAAAGTCTCTCTGCAGCCCTCTTCCCCCACTTTCCTAGCATCCTCCTGGCTCCTGACCCCACTTCTGCACCACTGAATCTGATGGAGCCACTCTGAGTGGTCCAGGCAGGAAGCTGGCTTTGAGTGAGACCCCTTTGAAATCTGGCCCTGCCCTGGGGTCCCCAACGTGGGTATTCTGCTGCCCTGGACAGCTCTGGACACGTGCAACCATTTTCTTCCCTCCAGATGTCAAGATATTCTCTCCTTCTCCTCTTAAGAGAAGCTCTTGGATCTGCAGTCAGCGAAGAAGAGGACAGGGAGGAGGAGACATAAATATGGAGGGCGGGGATGAAAGGTAAGGCACACAAGTTCTCCGTCAAGTCCCTAACTTACCTGATGGCATTTCGGGAAGACCAGCACAACCACTGAGGCCGCCGCTATTGCGAGTGACACAAACGTGGAGAAAAGAGGATTGTAATGATTCATGCAGACAAGCGGAGAATGCTGTGAGCTGAGCGTATCTCCTAGGGGGATTGGTATCCTTTCACAGAAGACCCCGAGGTTCCTAGGTGTTGTTCTCCAGTAGCTCTCACTTTGGAGGGGAGGAGCCAGTGTGTGTATGACTCCAGGAGATGCTGTTCAAACTGTTTCTTTGTGAAGAGCACCACTGGAGTGGTGTGTCATCGCCATCTGCAGGACCCGGTCCTGCCCTTTCAAGCCCCCAGTGTGGTCAGCCCAGAGCACCCCCACTTAATCACTAGGTGCTGGCATTGACTTCCTCAGTTCCAAAGGTTTGGAAAAAAAAGAGTGAAGAAGACACAGGCACCTCAGCGCTCAGAAAGCAGGACAGCCCCACCTGCCCAGCCTGGCACCCCTGTGGTGCTTAGTAGGCCCGGCATCAAGTAGAGGACACTGAAGGATCCCAACCTGAGTGGCAGCTGTCCAAGCCTCTGGGGAGGCCAGGGGAGAGCTTAGGTCACCCTGGGGGGACCATTTCTCAAACTGGAGTTTGAAGTTCTGTAGATTCTAGTCTATGTGTCAAATTGCCACTCAATACCTGAGAGCAATTCAAATCAGGGTTCACCTGGGATGAGTTACAGGGCAGGATTCAAGTTACTTTGTGTTCCTTTTATTTGTATTTATTTTAACATGAATATCACTTGTTTTATTACACTTTAAAAAGCAGTGTCTTCTGTAAACTTTTCATGTTGTAATATACCACTGAGATAAATCCATGTTTTTATTACCACAGCTTAATGATTTTTTTAAAATTAAAAGCACAGGCAAAGCTTTGCTGGGGGCTTAGAACCATTGCCCTTTAGTTGCTAAGTCGTGTCCAGCTCTTTGAGACTCCATGGACTGTAGCCCACCAGGCTCCTCTGTTCATGGGATTCTCCAGGCAAGAAAACTGGAATGGATTGCCATTTCCTTCTCCAGCGGATCTAGAAGGAACGATCAGGGATAAAGGGAGCTGCCCGTGTCTCTGTCATTTCCACTGGGCAGGTCTCACGATTGGTGGTATTGAGCGTGGGCTGGAGGAGCAAGGTCACCCCTCCCACCTGTGTCATTAGACCCCTTGCTCTTCACAGGTTCCAGGGGAGAGGCGCTCAGCTTCCTTGCCCCAGAGCCCCAGGCCTTCCCCTTTCCTCTGCCCCAGTTTCGCTGTCCAGGGACTTGAAGGCTACCCAGACAAACGACCAATTCAATTGCTCCCACGGGACATTCATATTCCTTCTCTGCTGACAGACAACACCTTCAGCCAAGAGCAGCAAAGAGACCCCAGTGCCCTGTGGATCTGACCTCTGAGGAGGTCAGGACCCGAAGCTACTTGCCCGGCCTGCGGAACCTTCTGGCTCCTGCACGCTCACTACACATACAGCCCAGGGAGCCTTCTTCCATTTGTCTGTGAGCCTCCTCAGGGATTCCAGCCCTCGTGTTTGTGTTGCAGATTCTGCTCTAACACCTGTGAAGGCCTTGACCTTGGGGCCTCATCCTGGGCCTCAGAGGGGAAGGAAGCAGTACAGAGTCAGGAGGTTTCCAACTGGACAAGGAACAGGGTCAGCCTCACTGCTCATCTCCTAAGGAACTTAGGTTTGTTTTTGGTTTTTTTTGTATAGCTTTAGTATTATGTTCAGACATATGTTTTATATATACTGTGGAAGCTTTCTATATTAAATGACATTCATCTATCTAGTTGCTTTTAACATATTTTCCTATAAAAATCACCCTAATCAGAGGTAGGACTAAATGAATTGCTGTCCGGCATTCACCCTTGTGTCCACCACCAAGGTCACCCCCTCTCTTATGTCACTATCATTCAGTCTTCATTATATCAGGTGACTATGAATTTAGTCCATACCATCTGTCCTGATATGTCTTTCTAAGGATTCTGTTTTCTGAAGTCTGTTCATTCCTTTGATCATGGGAACAGTATTTCCCTAGATCTTTCATGATGACTTGAATGACAGGGCCTTTGATACCCAGTTACTTGCCTGCTAGGAAATTCATGACTCATCATTTCTCTCCTTGAGCAGTTCAGATACATTGCTCTACTCTTTTTCTGGCACAGAGTATTTCTCTCCAAAAAGTTTCATTGAATTCCGATTTTTGTTCCATTATATGTCACGTGCTCTTTTGTTCTAGATGCCCAAAAGATTTTTGTTTTTCTTTAAAGCCCTGTAAGTTTATTAGAATATCATCTGTCTTTAGTCATTACAAGTGAATGCACATTGTTCTCTTCAAAAGACAATTTAAAAGTTGTTTTTAAAATTATCAGAAAAATTTGGACAGTAATGCCTATTATTTGCTTCGCATCTTTTATTGATTTTTCTCTTTCAGGTCCTTGAATCTTTCAAATATCAGATCTCTTATGATTATATTTCACTTTTAACACACTCATGAAAGATTTTATAAATTTTTGCTTAATTTGTTTTCCAGAAGTGTTTTTAAACAGTGTTTAAGCTCTACCTCCTCACTGTTTCATTTCTTACAAGGCATTATTTCACAGCAGGTTTCTGTTTAAATTTCATTTACGTGTGCTTCTCAATATTATTTTTTCGGGAGTTTCATGTCTTCATTTCTGAGTTTTCTTAATTCTGATCTATGATGTTCTTTTAGTGTTCATTATTAATTCATAGCATCACCCATGAAAAGAGAATGGTCACACCCATGAAGAATTGCTAAGCATTTGTGTAGGGGTTCATTACTCCAAGTCCTTTTTTGTTTGTTAACTGAAGTACAGTTGACATACATCCAGATACTCTCAGCTGTGCAACACACCGGCTCCCTATTGCTGTACAGAACAAAATGATCAAGCAACAGGACTAGTTACCACGTGCTGTGATACAAAATTACCACAGTATCACGGACTACATTCCCCATGTTGTGTATTTCATCCCCTTGACTCATTTCTTTGGGAACTGGAAGTTTGCAACTCTTAATCTCCTTCAACAATTTCTTTATCACTCAACCCCACTTCCCCTTGGCAACCAGTTGTTTGTTCTCTGTATCTATGAGTCTGTCTCATTGTGTTTCTTCATTTATTTTGTTTTTTAGATTTCCACACATAAGTCACATCATATGCTGTTCATCTGTATCCATCTGACTTGTTTCACTTTGCATAGTACTTTCTAGTTTCATCCATGTTGTAGCAAATGGCAAGATTTCATTCTCTTTTATGGCTGAATATCATTCCATTCCATGAGTAACCACACCCTCTTTATCCATTCCTCTAACAGTGGACACTGGTTGCTTCCTTATCTTGGCAGTAAAATGATGCTGCAATGAACACAGAGCTAAATATATCTTTTCAAATTATTTTTTTTTTCCTTAGAATACCCAGGATGGAATTGGTGGACTGTACTGTAGTTCTATTTTTAATTTTTTTGAGAAAACTTTATACTTGATATATTACTTAAGATATTGCCTAATAATGCAGCCTACTATACTTCACCTCATTCTGTAGCTCTTAATGAATATTTTCTTTTTTTCTTCACTATTATATTTTCTAAAAGTAGAAAAAATTTTAGGACATATTTTTTAACCTGATTCATACACATAATTTGCTGACACTAGGAATGCGTTCATGAATTTTTTTGACATGCTGATGTTTCTTTACATTCCTATACCTAAAGTTGGTATTTTTTATAACTATGATTTATTGAGAGTGACACTGAATGGTACACATACACAAACTCTAAAACCAACTTTAATAAAAAAGAATGTTGATTGCAAACCAAATTTGTTTCTGTGTTAATGGATTGACTGAGAGGATAAAGGCTGGAATGCAGAATTATAGAGAAAAGAAAGAAAATGTTGGAATGCATGAAAAGGCAGATTTCTTTGCAAAAGAACAGAGAGAAAAAAGTATTTGTATAAAGAAGGAAAATATCCTGCTGTAGGATTTGGTGGAAAGAGTATTTTCCCCATCTTAAAAATCTGTGATTTAATCCCAAGTATTAACAAATCTGGGCTTCCCTGGTGCTCAGTGGTAAAGAATCTGCCTGCAATGGAGGAAATCTAAGAGATGTGGGTTTGATCCCTGCATTGGGAAGATCCCCTGGAGGAGGGATGGCAACCCACTCCAGTATCCTTGCTTGGAGAATCCCATGGACAGAGAAGCCTGGCAGGCTACAGTCCATTGATCACAAAGGGTCGGACATGACTGAAGTGACTGAGCACGCGTCCCACGCCAAGAAATCTATAAATTTATATTTAGTTTCTGACTTTGTTTTTCTCTTTAAATAATATTAAATATTAAAACTTACCTGTATATTTGTGTCAGACTTTATTTTTTGGGGCTCCAAAATCACTGCAGATGGTGACTGCAGCCATGAAATTAAAAGATGCTTACTCCTTGGAAGAAAAGTTATGACCAACCTAGATAGNAGGGGGAGGAAAATGAAGGAGAGGTGAGGACTTTACCTCGGCCTCCACCTAAACCCGCGGAGGAGAGTACAGACTCATCTACTGAATCTGATGGAGACGCGAATCCTGGGGAAGATTCTGACTCCATAGAGGCAATGACGGCTGCTTTTAAAAAGGTTTTACTGGAGAAAAAGCGGACTTCTAGGGCTGCCAAATCCTCCGCTCCTCCTGAAGCATCCCTGTTTCCGGTAGCTGCTGACAAGGCTGAAGTGGGGGAGAGAGAATCAGCGATTTACATTCCCTGCTACTATGTTTTATGATGATGATCTCCCAGCGCCCCCTGTAGGTTTTATAGATCCACCTCGCCTCTTTCCTATTACTCTTCAGCATGATGCACGGGCAGTTTTGGCAGTACAGGACAAAATGTTTTTTGGGAAATGCTTATTAATGATTCTCGCCCCTCCATGTCATTAACCACTGAAGATAGGCAGTTTGAAGGTTTAACAGATACTGGGGCAGATGTTTCAGTTATCTCTCTCTTCAACAATGGCCTAAAGATTGGAAAAAGGAAAAAAGTCCTTTAATGCTAACTGGCTTAGGATCTGTAGCCGATGTATGGAAAAGTACTCAACCTTTATCTTGTCAATTATCTTGTGGGAAGAGAGTATGTATTTCTTTTTATGTTGTTAATATTCCCATTAATATATGGGGAAGAGATCTTTTGTTTTCCTTAGGAACGTCAATCCCATCGGAAAACTTAGAGCCACTGCTCAAGTTCCTCGGGCTCTCCCATTAAAATGGTTGACTGATGTTCCTAAATGGGTTGAGCAGTGGCCACTCCCTAAAGTGAAGCTTGAGGCTTTAGAACAATTGGTACAAGAACAACTTCAGGCTGGTCATATTGAACCTTCTACATCCCCTTGGAATTCCCCCGTTTTTGTGATTAAGAAAAAATCTGGAAAATGGAGAATGTTAACTGATTTAAGAGAAGTTAATAAATGTATAGAACCTATGGGAGCCCTCCAATTGGGTCTCTCTTCCCCTGCTCTAATTCCACAAAATTGGTCTTTTATGGTTTTAGATTTAAAAGTTTGTTTTTTCACAATTCCTCTACAGGAAAAAGATAGAGACAAGTTTGCCTTCACTATTCCAGTATATAATCATAGTCAACCTGTGAAACGTTATCAGTAGACTGTGTTACCGCAAGGAATGATTAATAGTCCTACTCTCTGTCAGGAGTTCGTTGATCGTGCTCTTATTACGGTGCGACAGCGATTTCCTAACTTTCTTCTTTGTCATTACATGGATGATCTTTTGCTTGCTGCTCCTAATGAAGAGGAACGAAATATGTTTTTCACACAAGTGCAAAAAGCTTTAAATGACTTTAATCTTCAGATAGCCCCTGAGAAAATTCAAACCGACTTTCCTATTTCTTATCTACGTGCTATTTTAGAACGGCAGCGCATTAAACCCCAAAAGATTCAGATCAGGCGAGATAATCTAAAAACTCTTAATGATTTTCAAAAACTCTTGGGTGATATTAACTGGCTGCGTCCAATGTTAGGAATTCCTACCCACAACCGCGCCACTTATTTTCTGCCTTAGAAGGTAACGCTGCTCTTGACAGCCCTCGAGTGCTCACTTCTCAGGCCCTGGAGGAATTACATTTTGTGGAACATCGATTGAATGAAGGATTTATTACGTATTTACAACTGGACCAACAAGTATATTTTATCATGTTCCACACTCCTTATTCTCCTACTGGAGTCATTGCTCAATCTGCTGGAATAATTGAATGGGTTTTTTTTACCTAATAATTATGCTAAAAAACTTACTACTTATATGGATAGAATTGCCTTCATCATTCTGAAGGGTCGCAATCGAATAGTTCAATTAACTGGAAGAGACCCTCATCTGATTATTACTCAACTTACTTCTACTCAAATTTCCCATTGTTTACAATTTAATGAAAATTGGCAGATTGCCCTTGCATCATATTCGGGGACTTTTTCCAATCATTATCCTCAATCCAAATTAATAGATTTCCCTCGACATATGCCAGTAATTTCTAAGTCTCCTATATCTTACGTTCCAGTTAAAGATAAAACTGTTTTTACGGATGCCGATAAAAACACTGCTGGTTATTGCACTGATGCTGCTTCTAGGGTAGTTCCACATTCCTTTTCCTCTGTACAGCCTGCTGAACTTTGGGTCATTTGTTTAGCATTACAAGATTTTTCTGATGTTTCCCTTAATATAGTTTCTGATTCCAAATATGCTGTCTTTACGTGTATTCATTTACCTGAGGCCACTTTGCCATTAACTCTAAAAACTAGTATTGATAAATTATTTTTTCAAGTTCAGCAACTATTATTAAAGCGTACAAATCCTATTTTTTTCACTCATATTCATGCTCATTCTTCTCTTCCTGGGCCACTGTCTCAGGGTAATGCTAATATAGATACTCTACTTTACCCTGTGTTGTCTGCAACACAAGAACAATCTTTACAACATACCAATGCTAAAGGATTACAGAAAAGTCATTCTTTATCACGTAAACAAGCTCAGCATATTGTCCTTGTTCTATATGTGCACCATTTGTTTTACCCTTTGCTCCTCCTAGAGTAAATCCTAGAGGATTATCAGTTAATCAAATGTGGCAAATGGACATTGTCTTAATTTCCTCCTTTGGTAAACAAAAATATGTTCATCACACTATTGATACTTATTCTCATTTCCAATGGGCCACTGCCCTCAGTTCCAAAAAAGCTGATTCTGTTATTACTCATCTCCTGTTTTGTTTTGCTATTATGGGGATACCTATGGAATTAAAAACTGATAATGCTCCTTCATATCAGTCTGCTAAATTATCTCATTTTTTAGCACAATATCATATTAAACATACCTTTGGAATTCCTTACAATAGTCAAGGGCAAGCAATCATTGGAAGAGCTAATCGTACTCTTCGTATCTTGAAAAAATAAGGGGGAGAAGGGTGTGATATCGCCAAGAGATGTATTAAATAAAACATTATTAACTCTCAATTTTCTGAATGTGTGGGGGCGCCAAGAGATGTATTAAATAAAACATTATTAACTCTCAATTTTCTGAATGTGTGGGGGCATGGTAAGCTTACATCTGCGGAACAACATTTTAAAGACCTGGAAAAGGATAAACGAAGTCCGACATTTACCCGGGTATGGTATAAAGATGAGGAAAAAGGATGGATTCCGGCCAAGCTTCAATTTTTGGGGCGAGGGTATGCTTTCATTTCTGTAAAAAATTCCAGGATCTGGATTCCATTGAGATTGGTGAAGTTGCAGGATGAGCGACCCGTTCGTTCGCCAGTTTCGAGAGTTGTCCATGCAGAGGACCTTCACCTTTGCGACAAGGGAGGCGAATCCACCAACGTGGGGACAATTGAAGAAGCTGACTCAAGAAGCTGAAAAAACATTGCAGAAAGCAGGCCAACCGTTGAATCCTGCCAATCTTTTATTGGCTATGTATTGGGTTTATATTCCTAATCCTCCACTGGTGCAGGCGGTATCTTGGGGGGAACCGGAAGTTCCAGTCTGCACTAATGAAACTAATTTCTTTCCTCCACCTGATTGTGGAGGGATAGAACAATTACCTCAACATATACAAGGTTATAATGTTACTAACTTTACTATAGCTGTGGAAGGTATCCCGCTGTGTATAGGAGGGCATCCTTTTTGTTTGTCTACAAAAACACACTCACATCATTCCTATAATACTTGGGGGGTTCACTATAGGGGACAACACTTTGCAGTCTTTACAGTACTTATTTCCTCTCGTGGCTTCAATACTTCTTCTAAATATTTCAAAGGAAGTAAAGGGATTCATATGTGTCTCTGTCCTGCGTCATTTTTTGAAGCATCGTTATCACATTTGGAGTGGGAACGCTGCAGAGATCATGACTCTCGTATTGCTGTAAACTATACGAAATCTATAATTGTAGATTGGAGTCCAACTCATGGGGAATGTTTGGAAAAATGGTCTAATCGTTCTTTGAAATGGCATCGAATTAATGGCACTTTGAATGGTCAAAGAAATAAAACTGTAAAGTGGCAACATTTTGCACTAGTTCCACCACAATTACAAATGGTGGGGTTTCCCCAATTACAAGGGGAAATATGGAAATTGTGGGCTGTGTCAGGTAATCTTACTCTTTGGACCGGGAATTTCACCTCGAATGTTAGTGATCCCTATGGGCCTTTTCAAGTTCATTTACATAATAATATGTCTTATTCTGCTACAGCGTGTGTAAAGTTTCCCTACTCTTTGTTATATGGGCAATGGAATTGGAATGAAATGCTGGGAACTATCTCCTGTATGGTCTGTAATTTAACTCAATGTATTAACCGTTCTTGGTGGGAAAGTATTGAAACTAAAATGAGCAGTTCCAGCAATTTTTCAATGGTTGTTGTCAAAGAGCGGACTGAGCTCTGGTTACCTGTTAATCTTACTCAGCCCTGGTCTGACTCCTTTGCTGTTACCCATCTGGTGAATGCAGTACAAACTCTTCTTCATCGGTCTCAACGAATGCTTGGGATCATCACTGCATTGGTACTTTCGGTGGCGTCAGTGACAGCAACAGCGACAGTAGCTGGCCTTGCTTTACATCAAGGAATACAGACTGCTGATTTTGTTAGACTGGCATAAAGACACTCATTTATTGTGGCAGCAACAGCATGATTTGGATGCTCAATTGGCTACGGATGTATTAAATTTGCAGCACACCGTTTCATGGCTGGGTGACCAGGTGACTGTTTTATCTACAAGAAGTGTGCTAAAATGTGATTGGAATTCATCTCATATGTATTACCCCAGTCCCCTTTAATATGAGTGAAGGATGGGAAAAGATAAAGAGGTCTTTGGTGGGTCATCAAAACTTAACTGCTGAAATTATGGAATTAGAACAGATGATATTATCTACTTTTAGTAAAACTTTGCCTTATATTGTTGGTTTAGACATACTGAAGGGTCTTCAAGAAGGATTAAATAACCTCAATCCTTTAGGGCATGTATCTACATTGTTAACAATATCCTTTGGGAATGCTTTGTTAATTGTTGCTTTATGTTTCATTGTTTTTATAGTCTACTGGCGATGGCAAACAGGGAAACAATTGAAAAAAGAAGCTTTTCTTATTCAAGCGCTTTTTCAGCACCTGCAAGAACAGAAAGGGGGAGATGTAGGGAACAAGGTATAAGGGAGGCTGGGAAGCGCTTGCAAACGAGGCTCCCAGTCAGGGTTGAACATTCTTGCAAACAAGATGTTCAACCAAGAGTCCTTTGTCTGCCATCAAGGTTAAGAGAACATTGCTTGCATACAAGAATGTTCTGCTGCTTCCTCAAAAGGAACAGTCCTTGGGCAGAGTGGACTCTGAGTTGATAAGGATGTCCCTGAAGAATGTCTTAGTTGCTGTAAACAAGCTAAGGAAAGGGTTATCTTGCCCTGCGCCTGAGCATTATGTATTTTGCTGAATTATTACACTTGACTACTGACCATTGTGAGAGAATAGAAGAATAAAGCAGCCGCAAGCAAGCGGCAGAGAGCTTTCAGCCATTTGACTGCGTGGCTTTTTCATTCCGTTACCTGCAGAGTCCCTTCAAAAATACAGTTGATTTAAACAACATGCTACTTAAAAACCAATGGGTCAATGGTGAAATCAAAGAGAAAACTTAAAAATACCTTGAGACAAATGACAATGAAACCACAGCCATACAAAATCTATGGGATGGAGCAACACCAATCCCAAGAGGGAAGTTCAAAGCAATACAGGCCTTCTTCAAAAACAAGAAAAAACTCAAGTAAGCAATCTAAGCTACTACCTAAAAGAATTAGAAAAAGAAGAATAGACAAAGCATAGTCAGAAGAAAGGAAATAATGAAGATCAGAGAGGAAATAAATAAAATAGAAATAAAAAATAGAAAATATTCAATAAAACCAACTGTTTTGTTTTTTTTTTTTTAAAGGATAAAGAAAAAAACCTTTGGCCAGGCTCACCAAGAAGAAAAGAGAGAAGACCCAAATAAACCAACTAAGAAACCAAAAAATACGAGTGCCCATTGTACTATCACTGTTATAGCTTATCAAGGCAAACATTATCAATAGATGGTAACACCACTGAACCAAATATTCATACAGTCTCCAAGTCTCTCCCCATAGATCATTTACCAATGACAAAGGAGAAAAAGGAATCTTTCAAGTTGAGAATTAAGGTAGATATCACCTAATCAAGTAATCAAACTTAACATCATCGAAAAGACCAAAAAGTTAGGGAAAGAGATTACTTTGAACACATTCTTCACAAGTGAGAAAATAACTGCTCTAAGCAAGTGATCAATAAAAAAGGTGATCTATATCAATAATTATCATGTAAAGACAAAATTTAAAACACAATGAAATGCCACTATATGCCAACCAGAAGGACTTAAACATTTAAAAGACCAACAATACCAAGTGCTGGTAAGGATATGGAGCAATTGGAACATTCTCTTAAATTACTGGAATGTTAATTGAAATAGCCACTTTTGAAAACTGTCTAGCAGTATCTACTATAGCTAAACATATACCAACCTTGTAACTCAGCACTTCACCCCTAGATATATATCCAGGACACGAGGACACAAAAGCAAATAGATATATGTACAAGAATGTTAATCACAACTTTTGAGTGAAAGGACAAAGGTTGTTGGAGAACAAGATAGCATAACATATTACATAACATATTATCAGGGCTTCCTAGGTAGTGCAGAGGTAAAGAACCCCCCTGCCAATGCAGGAGATGCAAGAGGTACAGGTTCAATCCCTGGATTGGGAAGATCCCCTGGAGTGAAAATGGCAACCCGGTCCAGTCTTCTTGCCTGGGAAATCCCATGGACAGAGGGGTGTGACGAGCTGTGGTCAATACGGTCGCAAGAAGTTGGAGATGATTGAGCATAGTAGCTTTTGGCTCAGGGAACAAGTGTCTTCTTTGAGACATCCTTTTTCAGTTGGCTTCCAAGATGACACACTCTCCTGGTTTTATCTGTACCATTCTAGTCCTTTCTCTTTCTCCTTTGCTGATTTCTTTTCATCTTCCTCCCCTCTAAATCCACACTGTCCAGTGGAACTTTCTGAAATTACAGAAATGTCCTCTATGTGAACTGGAAAATATGGTAGACATGTGTGGCTATTGACGACATAAAAAGTGGCTAGTGGGGGTTCCCTGGTGGCCTAGTGGTTAAGATGCAGAACTTTCACTATGAAGCCCAGGTTCAATGCCTGGTCAGGAAACATTCTGCATGCTGCTTGGCCAAAAACAAAGCAAAACCTGTGACTAATTTTTAGAACAGAATTTTAGATTTAATTTAATTTAAAATTTAATTGTAATAGCCACATGTGGGTAGAGATTATTGTATTGAACTCTAGAGAATGGCGTGTCCCAGGGCTCAGTTCTTAGTCCTCTTTCTTTTTCTGCCTATACTCATGATCTCAGTACACTAATAATTCCAAACATATAACTCCAGGCAGATTCCAACCCTGAGCTGCAATTCGCTGTTGCTGTTGTTTAGTCACTAAGTTGTGTCTGACTCTTTGCAGCCCAATGGACTGTAGTCCACCAGGAACTCAGTTGCAATAGAGAATCTCTAATTGCTTCCTTGACAGTCCTCACCTGGATGTAACATAGACATCCCAAACTTAACATAACCAAAACTGATGCCTTAATAGCTACCACCATCCCATGCCAGCACAAATCTTGAGCCCCCACCCCTAATTTTTTTTGCTCAAAAATCAGAAACGCTGGTTCTGTCTTTATTTTAAATTTTCATATTTTGTTCATCATGGATTTTTGCAGTAATTTTCATTTTAAAAAATAAATTAAAAAATGGAATAAAGACCTAACGGTAAGATCAGATACTCTAAAACTCGTAAGGGAAAACATACAGAACAGTCTTTGACATAAATTGCAGCAATATTATAAAATGTTTTCTTGATCTGTCTTTTCTTTGGAAAGAATGATGCTAAAGGTGAAACTCCAGTACTTTGGCCACCTCATGCGAAGAGCTGACTCATTGGAAAAGACCCTGATGCTGGGAGGGATTGGGGGCAGGAGGAGAAGGGGACGACCCAGGATGAGATGGCTGGATGGCATCACTGACTTGATGGACGTGAGTCTGAGTGAACTCTGGGAGTTGGTGATGGACAGGGAGGCCTGGCGTGCTGCAGTTCATGGGGTCTCAAAGAGTTGGACACGACTGAGCAGCTGAACTGAACTGAAAGCAAAAGTAAACAAACGGGACCCAATTAAACTTAAAGCCTTTTTCACGGCAAAGAAAACCATTAACAAAAACAAAAGACTACCCCCGACCCACACACACACAGAATAGGAGAAAATATTTGCAAGTGATGCAAGCAACAAGGGATTAATTTCCAAAGTAAACAAACAGCTTGTACAGCTCAACAACAACAAAAAACAATCCTATCCAAAAAGTAAGCAGAAGACCTAAATAAGACATTTCTCCAAAGAAGACATACAGATGACCAATAGGCACATGAAATGATGCTGAACATCACTACTTATTAGAGAAATGAAAATCAAAACTATAATGAGGTATCACTGTCCCTTTTTTCTTCTTTGCTGAAAAAAGGCTTTAGTCTCCTAGACCTTCTCTAACTTTCAAAGAGCAGTTACTAATTAAGGAAGTAGGAAACGGGAAAAAAGGAAAAGCAGTCCAGCAAGAAAATTAATGACAGCTTAAACAATTCTTCAGGGGTAAAACAAAGTCATACTTCTTCCTCAAGGGATATATATATATATATATATATATATATATATATATATAACAATCTGATGCATATTTGGGGTTATTCTGCAGAAACTAAGCCCCTCACCCAGGTGGAGGATGGTGCCTACATGCTGACCACATTATGTAGACCCCAGACTGAGTGGAACCAGAAAGCTGATGATTAAGATTCCCAAAACAGCACCTTGTTACCTCAACACCAACTAATCAAAATTAAGTCAATGAATTGCAACACTCATCCCAAATATCACCTTTCAAAAGCCTACCTTGAAAGCCATCAGGGAGTGTGGGTCTTCTGAGCATTAGCTGCCCATTCTTGTGTGGTCCTCTACACTGTGTTGTATGGTGTGACTACTTTGGCTTTGTTGCACATGGGCAAGCCGACCCAAATTCAGTTTGGCAACAATATGAGAGTCATATGTGTAACTTGCAGAGCTGTAAATATTTGTAAAGTGTCTGGCATGTACTTGGTACATAACAGGTAGCTGTTATTACTGTGAGTCCTCTGGAAATACAGACCAAATATTCTAACTGCCCGTCTTACCAGTAAACTGGCAGTGTGGTATGCAGAGTTTCCTAATAGATCAATGTTTCAAAACTTGATCTTTGTAATACAAGGCTCAAAGGTTGATTGGAGAACTTCTGTTCACTACAGCTTAATAAAAGTCTCTACTGGCTGGCACCAAAAGCAGTGTCTAAAAGGGACACGCATGTTTCCTATCACATAGTAGGCTCTCAGTTTCACACAATGTTAATATTAGGGAGTATGGCTTTTTTTTTTCAAGTATCACATGCACTAAAAATGACAGATAGCAGTACAAAAATATCAATTCAGTACTCTATAGATGGTGTGGTGGTCTCCCGTGGGCCTCAGCAGGAATGTCATGTCATTTGCTGAAGATAGAAGCACCTGTGAGATTTCTATGCTGGTCCCTGATCTCTCTGAAGGCTCATTGTTTTCACTGTTGAAGGGTGGAAAGCTGTTTGACTTGTCAATTGGCAGGTAGATACAAGTAAAATGTTTCTGAAGGATTAAGTTTTTGAGCATATGGGAAGATCAAGATATTATGTATTGCCTCATGGGATGTTGTCTTTACAGTCTTTGCTTTTTTTAGTTTAGAAATAGGCAAATTGAAAAAGACTGTTCATGATACCTCAGGTCATTATTTGAGGATGGCACTGCCTGACCAAATTATATCACTTATAAGATGAGGTACATTCATTTCAAAATAGAAAATTATCACTGCTTAAATACATATATGCTTTATCATACTTTTATTAAATAAGGGCTTGTCATCAGGTCCTATTATCTTTTTACCCAAAGGAAACGCAGAAACCAGAGGTTGAATAATTAGCCTGTAACAAATTGATTATTTGACAGGGTCAGGAAAATTAGATTCCCCTCTATTAAAGTGATCTTTAATTTTATCATCAAAGAGCTTTTTCCAGACTTCTCTTGCTTTCTACAATATTCTTGATTCTTTCCTTTCCTTTTTTTTTTTTTTACAATGCTTCTGTTGATATGCTAGTGAATATGAACAATCTCCTAAGGGAAAACTCAGGATTTCTAGTGTTTCCCAATTTTCATAATGTGAATACACCCACCATGGCTGATTTCAAATTACCAATATGGCTTCAACTGGCTCACAAAATTTCTAAAAATTTAATAACTGATATTGTACCGCTGGCTACTTCATTTGTTAAAAATAATAAAGCACAGATCTCTGAGGATTTGTACAAAGCACTTTCATTAACAGACATATCTTTAGATTAATTGTAGAAAAAAGGAGGAAATCATACATAAAAATAAAGGGAAGAAAAAAAAGAAATAGCTACTTTAGTTGGTAAAAACAAAACCAAACCTTAATTTCTTTTGATTTGTTATAAGATCAACCCAAACTAATTCCTTTTCATTGAGTCATTCCAGCAGGATGGACAGAGGTTGGTGGAAAGACTGGACCTGTGTTGCACCATTCTGCAGCTTGCAGTATGCTGAGAACAAAATGTGTTCTAAATGTCCATGAGGGAATTTCTGACTTGGATTTGTTGCTTTCCTTGCTTTCTGCTTACGTTTAGAGACATAATTTACTCACTGGAGCTCAGCAGGTAATTCTGGCAATCAAAACACCTTCTAAACGACTCCCCATCCTTCTGCCCCTTCACATTCACCCAAAGTAGCCGCACCGTGTCCTCAGATGGGTCGTGTCCATGCCTGCTTTCTGCCTGCTGAGCCCTGGAGTGCTGCAGCCCCACCTGCACAGCACAAGTTGGTTTTTCTCTTTTTTCAGCTGCAAATGGACCCTTAGGATGACCTCAATGTTCCCATATCTATCTCTTTCTGGTTTACTACATCAAAGATGAACAAAGCCAGATACTAGTTAATGTGTAAGGACAGATTTTAATCAGTAATACATTATTACAGTCGGGAAAAGAGTCCAGTGTAAACTGAACTTAGCAGAGGTGTCTGGACATTTAAAGAGATCAGGAGGGAATAGGGAGGGAGATGAACTCAGTAGTCAGGAGAAAAAAAATCACAAGTGGTAAGCAGTTGGTCTGTGTGCCACCAATCTGGGTTTGCTAATCAGTGTTTACTGAAGTCGGGCTCCTACCCTTCCACTGAGGCTGGAAACAGAGGCCCTGTCTTCAGATGTTGGCTGCAGCACATGGTGCATTATTTTTGCAGCCCTGATCTTTCTCCTGAAGGCATTTTAAGGGAGTGTAGTGTCATCCTAGGGCTGCATCCTTGAGCTGTTATAAACTATGTCAGTGTTTGCCCAGGTCTTTGTAGGCCAAGGTTGAAGCCTGGTTGTGAAGAGGGCTCAGAGGAGCCTGGCTAGAATTTGGTCAAGGAGAAAAGCTTTGTTACCTAGCAACCACTCCCAGCTGATGGTCAAGGAGAAAAGCTGTTACCTAGCAACCACTCACAGCTGAATTCTCCCTTCTCACTCCCCTCCCCTGCTACTTCCTACCCTTCACCCCTGAGCCTCAGAGGACAGGGTCTCCATCTTCTGTGAAGGTCAGCAGCCTTGACCACAAGTCAACCCATCTTCTGTTGTAGGGGGAAGCATCTTCCCCTTCTTGGTGCTATGTTGGGGTTGAAATGAACTTCTATGCTGGTCCCTGGAGAGAAGGAATTCCTTGGAAGTCCATCAGATAGAGGATTACTTTAAGAACAGCCTGAAACCTCCTACACTGTTGGTGGGAATATACATTGGTGCAACCACTATGGAAAACAGTAAGGAGGGTCCTTAAAAAACTAAATACTTGCCATATGATCCAGCAATCCCACTCCTGGGCATATATCTGGACAAAACTATAATTTGAAATGATACATCCACCCCTATGTTCATAGCAGCACTATTTATTTACCATAGCCAAGACATGGAAACAACCTAAATGCCCATCAACAGATGAATGGATAAAGAGGATATGGTACATACATACAATGGAATACTACTCAACCATAAAAATTAATGAAATAATGCCATTTGCAGCAACATTGATGGACCTAGAGATTATCATGCTAAGTGTAATAAGCCAGAAAGACAAATACCATGCTATTATTTATACATGGGATCTAAAGTATGACACAAATGAACTTATTTATGACATAGAAGCAGACAAATATAGGCAACAGACTTTGTGGTTGCCAAGGGGAAGGGGAAATGAGAGCAGGACGGACTGGGAGTTTGGGATTAGCAGATACAAATTATTATATATAGAATAGATAAAAGAAACAAGATCTTCTTATATATCACAGGGACTAATATTCAATATCCTATAATAAACTATAATGGAAATAATATGAAAAATATTTATATATATATAGCAAATTACCTTGCTGTACACCAGAAACTAATACAACATTGCAAATCAACTCTAGTTCAATAAAGTAAATTTAAAAAAAAAGAAAAGAGCCTCACCTGGGACTGCTTAGTTCAGTTCAGTTCAGTCACTCAGTCGTGTCCGACTCTTTGAGACCCCATGAATCACAGCACACCAGGCCTCCCTGTCCATCACCAACTCCCGGAGTTCACTCAAACTCATGTCCATCGAGTCGGTGATGCCATCCAGCCATCTCATCCTCTGTCGTCCCCTTCTCCTCCTGCCCCCAATCCCTCCCAGCATCACAGTCTTTTCCAATGAGTCAACTCTTCGCATGAGGTGGCCAAAATACTGGAGTTTCAGCTTTAGCATCATTCCTTCCAAAGAAATCCCAGGGCTGATCTCCTTCAGAATGGCCTGGTTGAATCTCCTTGCAGTCCAAGGGACTCTCAAGAGTCTTCTCCAACACCATAGTTCAAAAGCATCAATTCTTTGGTGCTCAGCTTTCTTCACAGTCCAAATCTCACATCCATAAAAGACGACTGGAAAAACCATAGCCTTGACTAGATGGACCTTTGTTGGCAAAGTAATGTCTCTGCTTTTCAATATGCTATCTAGGTTGGTTATAACTTTCCTTCCAAGGAGTAAGAGCCTTTTAACTTCATGTCTGCAATCACCATCTGCAGTGATTTTGGAGCCCCCCAAAATAAAGTCTGACACTGTTTCCACTGTTTCTTCATCTATTTGCCATGAAGTGATGGGACAGGGGCGGTGGCCGGGAAGAGCTACTCCACATCCAAGGAGCAGTGGCTGCGCGGGCACAGGAGGGCCAAGAGGAGCTACTCCATGTTCAAGGTCAGGAGGAGCGGCAGTGAGGAGATACCCCTCGTCTAAGGTAAGAGAAACCCAAGTAAGACGGTAGGTGTTGCAAGAGGGCATCAGAGGGCAAACACACTGAAACTATAATCACAGAAAACTAGTCAATATAATCACACTAGGACCACAGCCTTGTCTAACTCAATGAAACTAAGCCATGCCCTGTGGGGCCACCCAAGATGGGCAGGCATGGTGGAGAGGTCTGACAGAATGTGGTCCACTGGAGAAGGGAATAGCAAACCACTTCAATGTTCTTGCCTTGAGAACCCCATGAACAGTATGAAAAGGCAAAGTGATAGGATACTGAAATAGGAACTTCCCAGGTCAGTAGGTGCCCAATGTGCTACTGGAGATCAGTGGAGAAATAACTCCAAAAAGAATGAAGGGGTGGAGCCGAAGCAAAAACAATACCCAGTTGTGGATGTGACTGGTGATAGAAGAAAGGTCCAATGCTGTAAAGAGCAATATTGCATAGGAACCTGGAATGTCAGGTCCATGAATCAAGGCAAATTGGAAGTGGTCAAACAGGAGATGGCATGAGTGAACGTCAACATTCTAGGAATCAGCAAACTAAATGGACTGGAATGGGTGAATTTAACTCAGATGACCATTATATCTACTACTGCGGACAGGAATCCCTTAGAAGAAATGGAGTAACCATCATGGTCAACAAGAGTCCGAAATGCAGTACTTGGGACTGCTCAACACAAAAGCAAATCCTTCCAAGACTCCCGTCACCATAGATGGGTTTTGTCTGCTTCTGAAATTCAAATAAAGGGAATCATACAGATATATTCTTTCTTTACCCAACTTTATTTAAATTAGTGTTTATGAGATTCATTCATATTATTGTGTGTAATAGTGGACCAAAAATCCTGTGCAGGTGGCAAGAGGAACTGGTCTCAGTGCAGGACTGCAAATGATCAGGGTGATCCCCACAGCTGCTCCCTAGCCCCTTCTCAAAGCCAGCTCCTGTTCCTTTTTAAAAAATTCTGATTATAAAAGTAATGTACTTCCTGTTTAAAACAAAAAGTTTAGAGACTTTCCTGGTGGTCCAGTGGCTAAGATTCTGCACTCCCAATGTAGGGGGCCCAGGTTTGATCTTTGGTGAGGGAATTAGATCCCACATACGGCAACTAAGACCCAGCACAGTCAAAGAGATAAAAACAAAAGTTACTGAAGTATAAATAGGTTAAAAAGCGAAAAGTACAAGTCCCTTTCCTCCTCCCAAATTCATACAAACCCACTCCTCAGTAATTATTGCTATTACTATTAACAATAACTAACATGTATTGACTATTTAAGATGTGTAAGGTGTTTTTAAGCATTTTTACGGTTCTTTTTTTAAAAAAAATTATTTAGTTTTGGCTGTCCTGGGTCTTCGTCGCTGTGCAGGCTTTTCCCTAGTTGCTGAGAGCAGGGCCTTCTAGTTGTGGTGCCAGGGCTTCTCACTGCACTGTCTTCTCTAGTTTCGGAGCACAGATTCTAGGGCGTGTGGGCTCAGTAGTTTCCACTTCTGGGCTCCAGAGCACAGGCTCAACAGTTGTGGTGCATGGGCTTAGTTGCTCTGCAACACGCTGTGCAACATGTTCCATTCCTGATCTTCCCAGATCAGGAATGGAACCCTGTCTCCTGCACTGGCAGGTGATTTCTTTACCACTGAGCCACTGGGGAAGCTCCCCCCAACAGCTCTTTCTAAAAATAAAGATTTGTCATATATTCTGCTAACATTTCATATTCATACAGTCAACTAAAAATTGTCACTTGCCATCTGGTTCCACAAGAATGGAGTCACTAGCCTCTGCAATCACTGACCTTCAACAACACCGCCCCCCCCATAAAAAACACTCTGTGTTCTGGGAAAAGTCGGCAGAACAGATCTTCAGATAGTAGGAGATTTTATGAGCCCAATCTCTTACATTTTCTCATACCTAGAAAAGCACTAAAATCATTAACGGAGACATCTCTGCCTCCGAAGTAGCAGCAACCTTCTGCCAAAATGTGTGCTTGCTTCCCCTTCACTAAAGTCCCATATATGCTGACCTCTCACCACCTCTTCAGAATAGCCCCTCAGAGGCATCTGAGAGGCTGCATCCTGGACTATAGTCCTTATTAAGCGGAGCTTCACCTTTCACTGTGTTTTGCATCACCAAGGGGGGTCCCTCAGGTGACCAGAGGGCACTCAGACGGTGGAGGCGGAGCCTNTTTTGTTTGGGGCGTTTACTTACGCCTTCTGCATTCATTGAAACATGTTTTTATTGAGTGGTCTTTTAAATGTCAGGTCCTATTCTAAATGCTGGGATTCAGATGAGGAGAGAGTCACATACACACAAACACCCTAATCTCATGGCCCTTGGGTTGCAGGGAGCCCTTTAGGTTAGGAGTCGGTTGCTTTTAACTGTAATTTTCCGCCCTACTGCTCCTTCATACAGACAAATAGCACCTGTTAGAGTTCTGGATATTCATTCTTCTGCTTAAGCTTCATCTCACTTCCTTCTAATTCTACACAGAGCCCTGTTATGGTGGGAATTTGGAACCTATTTTGTTTGTGGTTTGTACAGGAAATACCATGTAGGCTGACTCTTCTACAACTCTCCTGCTACCACTACCAAGTACAGAATCTTTCCCATTCTGGTCTTTCTTTACTTTTCCAGAAGAAATACTTTTCATTATTAAAATTTCCTTTTAAAAATTCCTCCTTTTTTTTTGTTCAAGAAGATGGTACGGATACAGGCTAGTTGGCAACCATTTACAATGCACACATCAAGTTACTGCAGGGAATACACCTTGACCCATGAAACCTGCGTACTCTATTGATTCAGTTTATTCCAATTATTTCCTTATTATGAACCTAAATATTCTTCCCTAGACTGTGTTTTACACTTCAGTCCTCTTTTGTTTCATTATGTTAATGTTAACTCCCTTCCACCTGATAATTTTACCATATGTAGTTATTTAATAGTTGATAAGAATCTGCATTTATAATTCGTCCTGGAGAGGAAGTCAGGAAAATCATCTTCTGAAAACTTGTAAAATTGGCATTTTACATAGAGTTGTCATTTACACATTCCTTACGTTAGATTTTCTTTTAAACGTTAATAAGTTGTTTTATTAGGGAGCTTCCCCAGTGGCTCAGTGGCAAAGAATCCCTGCAGTGCAGCAGACAGGGGTTTGATCTCTGAATCCGGAATATCCCCTGGAGAAGGAACTGGCAACCAACTCCAGTATTCTTGCCTGGGAAATCCCATGGACAGAGGAGCCTGGCAGGCTACAGTCCCTGGGGTCGCAAAGAGTCAGACACGACTTAGGAATTAAACAACAACAATGTGTTTTATTAACCCTTCATATTAACTCCATTTTTCTCATAGTCCTTTCCCTTTTTTAAAATTACCTGGTTAAAGACAGTTTTATCTTTTGTTTGAGAGGAAGAATTAGCTCTTAGTGCATTTGCCATCACTGGTTATTATGAAAGGAAGATCTGGGAGATCTAATACTGTATTGGGATTTGCCTAAAACGATTTATTCTTTATTTCAGGAAGACCGACACTGTCATCTGAAGTTGGAATAATAATTTGTGATATCACTAATCCAGCCTCGCTTGATGAAATGGCTAAACAGGCAACAGTTGTCCTCAACTGTGTAGGCCCAGTAAGTAATCTGCCCTTCTTTGTATCAGAACAAAAAAATCTATTCATTTCTAGCAGAATCTGGTATTTTGTATTCCAGAGAAACATAAGGGCAAGGAACAGAAGAATTGATTCAGGACGTTAACCCCTTACGAGGAGTTTTTACTTCTCACGAGGAGCAAATGAATATGACCAAAGTCTCCTGAAAGAGAGAGTGACACTAGACTGTAGGAATGTTGCTGTTTTATTTAGTGGCTACAGCTATAATTGTTGTGTGCTATATACCCCTTAACTAAAAAAATGAGCATGTACCCACAATCTGCTTTTTATTTTAAAAATTGCATTGTGTACTGCTGTACCAGTGTATATGTTAATGCATGTACAAAGAAAGATGTTTTAAAAGGACTCATTCATGTATTCAATAAATATTTATTGAAATATATATAGAAAATATACAGAAAATCTCATGGAGCTGACAGTCCAGTGAGGAGACAGAAAAATAATGTTATAATAGTGGGTAAGTGACAGGTGCTTTGAAGAAAAATACAACAGGGAAGAGAGAGAAAAAGATTGGCACACCAGTCTCTATTGGGTGGATGGTCAGGGAAGGTCTCTATAGGAACTTTGCAGAGAGACCTAAATGCAGTGAGGGAATCAACCATGTGTGTATTGGAGGGTAGGGGGTTGCAGGGAAGAGCAAATACAAAGGTCGTGAAATGAGCATGTTCTTGGAGAGATGGAGGAACGTGAGAGAGGCCAGTGTAGTTGGGTGTGAACAGGGCAGAGAGGTGGGGAGTTAGATTGGAGAGATACCCAGGAGCTAGGTGGTTAGGTCTTAAAGGTCAAGGTTAGGGGTTTGGATTTTTCTTCTAAATATGGCAGAGTTATTGAACAGTTGACATAATTTGATTTACGGTTTTGAAATTCTTCGGCTTCTGAGAGGAAAAATAGATGGTAGAGAACCAAGAGTAGAATGATGCAAGCATGCCAAGGACAGGGTAGGGGTGTTAGAGGCGGAGAGAAGTGGTTGAGTCCAGATATTTTGACAAGAGAACCTCGAGCAGCTGCTGTTGGCCTAGATGAGAAAGAGATACTTGTGGTCTGTGTAACACGGTGAATGTTGGTGACATTTACTGATATGAGGAAGCAATCCTAATTGTCAGAGCATTTAGGAAATTGTTCATAATTTGGTTAAATGAAACCAGAAACTTTTTGATTGTCATAAAATCTATTTCTATTGTTTATTTCAATTTATTTTGTTCTTAACTAGCTTAGAATATGGCTCTGTGATTTGTTGCTTGAATCACTGTCTTATATACATCCTCAACCAACTTGTCCCTCCCTCCCCATACTCTGGAAAGATCCCAGCCCTGATTGTTCCAGCTCCCTGCTTACTCTTTACCTGAACATGTGTAACCCAGTATGGCTGGAGAAAATTGCATCATGATGCTGACTGGTCCCACTTAAAATATGTGATTACAAACCTCATGTGCAGTCTCAGTACTTCCTGCAGTTCTATTTCCCTAGGCTATTTTCTGTTCTATTCTCTGAAGCAACAATTTTATAACTTCTTTCTTCTCATACTTTTGACATCCCATTCCTTTTTTCCTTTTTTCTCACTCTTACCTGGTAACTTTCTTCCTTTCTTTGTCTCTTTCTTTCTTTCTCCTTCCCTTTCTCCCTCCTTCTCTCCCTACCTGTCAGGAGAATTTATACTACCTACTTACCTGCATTATACCCTGACTTTGCCTTACCTCCTTTTATAAGGAAAAATGCCCCTGCTTCTGTTGGGCACCATATTCAAAGACTTTATAGTTAAAGGTTTATAGTTGCATGTGTTCTTGTTATCATCAAGTTTTCCATCTTGATGGATTATTCCTCTCAACATACAAATGTGGGATTATATCTCTTATTTAAAGAAAAACTTCCCTTAGTTCTATCCACATACCCTTCTAACTACTCACATTTTTCTGTGCCTCTTTTTTAGCAAAACTCCTTGAAAGAGTTCTATTTATTGTCTCCTCTTCCTCACCTTCTTCTCTCTCTAGTCTTGTCAGGCTTTTATCCTTAGGCCTTCAATGAAACTACTCTGCCAGCATCCCTGTCCTGTCAGATCCAGTTGTCAGTTCCCATTGCTCATCTTAGTCAAACCTCTCAGCATTTGTTCCAGTTGATCACTTTTTCCTTTTTTCATTTAGTTTCTAAATTCTTGCCCTTTCCTAGTCCCTCTCCCCCGCCCCCAGCTTTTTATCCTTCTGTGATTGCCAGAGGCCTCAGAGCTTAAGCCTTAGAAACTCTTTTCTGTTTATATTTGCTGGACTATTTTTAAATGTGATTATGATTGTGGTAAAATGTAAATAACATAAAATTTAGTCTCATAGAACTATCAGCACTTTATTTCCAGAACATTTTCATTACCCCAAACAGAAATTGTAACTGGGCCAGTATTTTTTAAACCTTGTGAAATCAATTCAGTGGATTAAGACTAGGCAGTAAAAAGAAAATAATCAGATAGACTGAAGTGGAAAATAGGATGAATTACACATAATAAAGGTAAGTATTGGTTCATGAAGCTTTCATGTCAGGTAACATTTGTGTATGGAGTCACTATGTGAAATGAATTTCCTAGGGTCGTAGTCAGAAATATTAGAAATCCATGGCTTTCAGTACAGACTGTATGCTGATGATGCCCACATTAACTTATTTCCGTTGAAAACCTACCCGTTAAACTCCAGACTGGTGGATCTAATTACCTTCTGGATGTTTCCAGTTGGATGATTTACAGTCTTCTCTAGCTTTTTGCCTCCAAAACATTCTGCTCCTTAACCTCTGCTCTGAAGGTTATTTGTACTTTGTAATATGGATTATTCTCCCAGGGTAGATGCCAGTTTGTTAGTTTTGGTGTCATAATTTGTTTCTTTGAAGGTATTTTTTAAAACCCATTTCTCTACTTTGTGAGGTCTCTTTCGTGAGAACTAAATGATAGGTGTAGAACTAATCAGGCATTTATAAATAAGCAGTATGTCAAAACATACAGAAAATGACTGAATGAATACTTTTAAGCATTATTCTTTATGGTCTTCTGCACTCGGAAGTGGAGAGGGGAAAACTGCTGTTGAGAGAAAGATGATGAATCTGATTTTGGATGTATTGAAACTGAGGTGTATGCTAGATATTTTTAAGACAGGAAATATGTAATGGAATCATAATGGAATTATTTTCTGTAAATAAGTGATGAAATCAAGATGAAGAGAAAATAGAGGAAGGAAAATGAAGCCTAAGAGAAATTAGTTTTGCCAAATGTTCTGTGCTTTTGTGGATCCTGAATTTTATGACAGAAGCTGTAGATGAGGCAACCTCATCAGTGAACAGCTCTGAAGATAGGAGTTGGAAGTCATCAGCATACATATTTTAATTGAAATCCAGAAAGTAGGTGAGATTTTCTGGGGAGAATGTCTAGGGAGGCAATTCTCTACCTCTAATGTACATTGGAGTCACCAGTGAGGCTTATTTATAATGATGGTTCCTGGAGTCTACCCCAGAAAACTTCTTACTGGAGGGCATTGTGGTGGGACTGAATAACCAGCAGGCTTAAGGAGGGCCCAGGTGATTCTGACACAAGTAGACTGCTGTTAACTTGAGATATTTGGGGGTAAAATAATCAGGAGGCCAAGGAAGTCACTAAATGAGTTTCAAGTGGATGTGAGTAAATATTACCTAAGATGATCCATTGAATACAGGAAGAAAATAGAGCTTTGACTTTTATCTATGTTTAAAAATGTATATTAGTATAGTAATCCGTGTCCATGATGTGTAAATAAATTCATACAGTTTAGTAGATAATGGATTTTAAAATGTGAACTTAGATCTTGGTGCCTTGATAGCCCTTGTTTCTTCCACTATGCTGTGTTGCCTCAGAGGTGAAGCGCTTCAGTAATTTTAGTGTTGGTTAGTGGCGGAGGATGAACTAGAACTTAAACACACTTTCCCAGTCCTGTCATTCCAATGTCATTTGCTGTTTTTAAGAAGGGGGAGAGAAGACTGTGGAGTTAGGTAGAGAGGAACCTGTAACCTTGAAAAGGTCAGTCCCTGCAGTGCCTTGTCTTGTCTTGTCTTTTAAGTGTCTCTTTACCTGTTTCTTAAAGTCTAGAGGAAGCAGACCATCTCCATTCTCCATCTTTTGCTGTGAGGAATGAGAGAAGCAGAGGAGCTTGTTCTTCTCCTACCCTACCCTCAAAAGGAAAAATTCATCATGCTTCTTTTGAAATGGGACTGACTCTGATGTATTAACTATTGTATACAGTTTTAAAATGTGTAATTCCTTGAGTTTGAGCAACTAATAGTTTGGGAGATAAAATCACTCAGATTACCTACTGTGTCCAATATTAAACTTATCCCTTCCAAACCTCTTCATCCTGTTTTTCTTTATTTTGTCTAATACAGCCAGTGGTTTTTGGCCTCCATGTCCTGCTAATCAGGAAGTCAGATCATTTAAGTATATCTCACCCTTAGTAAATCCTTCCCCTTCCTTAGTTTTGTCCTTCATTTCTTACCTGCCATAAGTTTTGTTTTCTAATGCCACAGGCAGAGTGATGTGTCTACGCTATAAATTTTTCATCACTGTCCTATTTCAAATCCTCCAGGAGGGCTCAGCAATGCAGAAAAGATAAAGTTCAGTCTTGATGGCTTGGCACTTAGGGTCATTCCTGATCTGGCCCAAGTATTTCTCTCCAGACTCATCTCTTACACTTCCCTCTCAAATATTCTGAGCTTCAGGTATCTTGAGCATCACTTTACACATCTTCTTTAAACTTTTACATATAATTTTTCTTTTGTTTGGATTTTATTTTTCCTGGCAAATCCTTACTGTTCCTCAGAATTCAACTCAAATGAGTCACTGATTCTATGAAACTTCCGAGTTTATCTTCAGTTAGAGATGATTCCATCAGTCCTTTATTTACATCATGAGTGTCAGTATATTGCAGTTATTACTGTCTCATTTTCTATTTAGACTATTAATATTTGATTTATTGATAACCAAGACTGTACCTCCAAAACTCACAATGGTATTCCTTCATTTAAGCTTGCCAAGGAAGACTAAACTGTTGGTTTTCTTTATTCTCTCAGTACCGATTTTATGGAGAACCTGTAATAAAAGCATGTATTGAAAATGGAACTAGCTGTATTGACATCTCTGGAGAACCTCAGGTATGTAAAATGAAAAGAGAACAGAATTAATAATACAACTTCTGTTCACATGAAAAATAGTGCAATTTTGCGGACATATTTTAGAAGGTAATGATTCCTCCCTAGCATTTAAAGATGGTATTTCATTAAAAGCTTGAAGGAGAGCGTGGTGATAAGGTATTTGCTTTCGTTCCCAACAACCTGATTTCTTTCAAAGCCTTTGTGTATAGTATGTGTTGATTTATATAACTACTGCATGCTGTAAACAGAATTAATTAAAATAAAACTTGCTGAGTCATACAACCATTAAGTTGAAAAGCTAGGACTTGAAATGAGGTTTGCCTGACTGCTGGGAGTGGAGTGTTATAAGAACAAAGCTACACTTGTTCCTTTATAACTATAATCTCCTATGTCCCTATAATCTCAGTCCTGTCATCAGTGTGCCAGTATAGTATATACACACATAGAGCTTATCAGTTGGTGATACTGGAAAGTGCTGAGAAAGTGTAAATTACCAAGACTGATGCAAGAAGTCAGAAGCATAAATGTAAGAAAAACTGACTCTTATTTAAAATATTCTAGAACAAAGAAAACGGTGAAAAAGCTTCCAGGTTATCTTGTAAAGTACTATGAATGTGGTATCAAAACCTAATAGTGATCCAGAAAGTGTGTACACTGAAAATGCAAATTTAAGTAACTCAGTTTAAAAAAAGGGCAAGGGAGGAAAAGAGGCAAATCTCCAGTGCAAAAGAATTCCGTGTAATTCACGTAGCTTCTGTGCCCTCAAGAAGAGGGAACATAACACCTGCCTTCTTATGTGTGGGTTGCACACAGTCACTTCCTTCCAGTGTATGGAAAGGAGAAGGAAAAGACAAGCTTTACAGTGGATAAGCTGGAGAACACTACCTCAGCCAGGTATTCAGGGTCAACATCAACAGTGATAAATTATGTTGATAGTATATACTCTTTTGCTTTAATTGAAGTACAGTTAATTTACAATATGGTGTTGGTTTCAGATGTATAGCAAAGTGTTTCAGCTATATGTATTTTCAGATCCTTTTCTATTATAGGATATAGTTCCCTGTGCTATAGAGCAAATCCCCTTATTGTTTATCTGTTTTATATTAGTGGTGTATCTTTTAATCCCATACTCCTGATGTATCCCTCTGTCCCACCCTCCCTCCCGTTTTGGTAACCATATATTTGTGAGATAGTATGTACTGTTGATATGACATCATGAAATGGCACTTCACCCCTGTGATCTTGCTCCCCAGAACCTATAACTTCACTATAGTAATGAGAAAATCATGAAATAAATTCCAGTAGAGGGGCATTCTACCAAGTACCTGGGCAGTATTGTAAAGGTCATATAAAGCTAGAAAAGTCTGAGAAACTGTCACAGCCAGAGGAGCCTAAGAAGACATGAGAGCTAAATGTAGAACAGTATCTTGAATGAGGTCCTGGATAGAAGAAGGACATTAGGTAAAAGCAAAGGAAACCTGAACAAAGTATAGACTTCAGTTAGTAATAATGTATCAAGATTGGTTCATTAATTATAACACATTAATTTGTCCAGTACTTTGACCACCTCATATGCTAAGAGCTGACTCATTGGAAAAGACTCTGATGCTGGGAGGGAATGAGGGCAGGAGGAAAAGGGGACAACAGAGGATGAGATGGCTGGATGGCATCAATGACTCGACGGACGTGAGTTTGAGTGAACTCCGGGAGTTGGTGACGGACAGGAATGCCTGGCGTGCTGTGGGGTCACAAAGAGTCGGACACGGCTGAGCGACTGAACTGAACTGAACTGAATGTGAAAGATGAAATGATAGGGTTAGCTGAGTACAGAGTGCCTAGGAACACTCTACTACTCATTTTTTTTCCCTGTAAATCTAAAATTGTTTTTTAAAAGTAATCATTTTAAAAAAGGCAAAGAATTTGAACAGACATTAACCTTCTTGCATCCCCTCCTTTCTGACCATTCTTATCTTTCTGTTTACATATGTGCACAGATATATGTTTGAAATGAGGTTCATCAGGAAGATGTGATTTGGGATAGCTTTGTTTGGCTTTCTTTGTATAATTTTATATTAATTTTTCATAATAGCAATTACTTTTACATTTAAAAATAGTTCTAAAAAATGGATTAATTCAGATCAGCATATCTCTCACCTGGAACAGAGTAGGTATGTTTGCTGAATAAGTGCCGACTATTTTCACAGTTAATGTTTTGCTGCAGAGGCATCTTAGCATTTTCACAGTTTAATTGCTTTGTTTTTAAAATTGTTTAAATTTGCTTTTTAATTGCTTTGTTTTTTAATATTGATCTAGATGTTTCTATGTAGCTCTGATTTAGATCTTTTGTCTTGAATCTTTAGTTTCTGGAACTAATGTATTGGAAGTATCATGAGAAAGCTGCAGAAAAGGGGGTTTATATCATTGGAAGCAGTGGCTTTGACTCCATTCCAGCAGATCTGGGAGTAATATATACCAGAAATAAAATGAATGGTAATTATTGATCAATAAGCAATAATGGAATTTAAAATAGAGTGGTTTCATGTTGATAATTGTGATGAACTCAAATCTGTTTGGGAAAAGAAACATAATTATTAATGGGTAATATTAAAACACATACTTTGTTTTAATAAACTGTGCATGTTAGAAAATGCTACTGACACTTTTGGTTTTTGAGATATGGATAGTACTATAAATGTTTTAAAGGAAGGAATTCTCCATTTTTGGAATCTAGTTGTGGTTATAGTTGTGGAAATCTAGTTGTGGAAAAATTTTTTAGCAAGCATTATAAATTCAAACTTGCTTTGTTTAGGAATTACTTACATCTTAAAGCATCATACTAAATTGATAAGTTTTAATTTTTTAATGAACGAAGCTAGGAAGTATTGGACAAAGTTTTTGATATCTTTTTTTTTTAGCTCATGTATAAAAATGGAGACAATAAGAATGGGAAAAAATTACTAATTTAGTAAAACAATCGAAGTTACTAATGTCATACATATACAAAAAAATGTCCCTTTAGAANTAGCTCATGTATAAAAATGGAGACAATAAGAATGGGAAAAAATTACTAATTTAGTAAAACAATGGAAGTTACTAATGTCATACATATACAAAAAAATGTCCCTTTAGAAAATGATCTGAAGCCTGTAAGTCCAGTTCTGTATAAACCATTCCAGAGCTTAAAAAGATGGAATGTGTTCCAGTTTATGTTAGAAAGGTAGCTTTGAAACCGAAGCTCAACAAATGTAATGCACATGCATACCATTTACTGATTTTAGATTTTTAGAAATTGTGAATGTCAGCAGCTAACATCATACTTAATAATAAAACACTAGAACCATTCCTAATGAAGAAAAGGGCATGAATTGAGCATCTTTAAAATACTTAGTCTTCCAACCCATGGATCTAGTATATTTACATTTATTAAAAAACTTACTAAAAATCTTCATTTACTAAAAAAGTTTGGACTGTTTTTCATGATGTTCCTACACGTTTCTCATTGAGGTTATTCTTAAATATTTAGTAGTTGTTATTTTGGATAGGTCTTTTTTTACTTTTAAAGTAGTATTTAAAGAAATACTACTTTGAGATTTGCTTTAAAACTTTTTTTCAGATACTGAAACCTAGGAGTCATCATTTTAGCAAATACCCCAACTAATTGTTGATTCACGTGGTTCACATTTTATTACATACATACGTATTAGGTGGTGCATGTTCTTCCTGTGCATGGGATAGATATATTCAGGCCACATTCTTTTCACTCTCAGAATCCTCTCCAGAGAGCTAGACTTTAATGATCTATTTTTGGTTTTGTCAGATATTTTAAAGTTGTTCAATTCATCCCCTTCTCTTCATTAGGAATGGTTCTAGTGTTTCATTATTAAGTATGATGTTGGCTACTGCTTTTTGACATTCATTGTGTTAAGAAAGATGTTTATGTGGCTTTAGTTCTTCTCTGGTGTAACATCGTCGTGGATGACATAGTTATTCATTACCTTACTCATTGTCAGCTTTCAAAGGCCTCCTGCTTTAATTTTCTCTTGGAATTAAAACTGGGAATACTGTCTCTTAAGAAATGGATGTATTTCATTTTATCACATTTTGAGAATTAGCTAGCCCATGATTTTTTTTTTGTCTTACTATTCTCAATAAGCTCAAAGACTAATTAAATTCTTAACCAGTCTACATATATGTTAGTCCTCATGTTTAATATAATTGATTTCTCCTCTTTTTTTCTGGCCTTGGTTTTCTACTTTTATTTTTACTGTCTGCATTTTTATCTCAGTTAAACAGCCTTACTTTAAGTATTTAATAAGCCATCACAAAGGCCCACTTAGGTAGGGTTTCTATACATTTATTATAAGTCACTACTAATGAGCCTGCTTGAAAGCTTTCATATTGGAAAATAGAAGAATTCTCATAGGTGTAGTTTTGAGAACTGATGGGCTTCCAGAATGAATGAGCTAAATTGTTGCCTTATTGGAAAAGATTTTTTGCAGTGTCAGTTTGACTGCTAGAAAACATTTGTCAGTACCAGCAGTTAGTTTATGTAAAAGTACTTTTTTTCTGATAATTTATTTGGCTTTAGCTGCTCCTTAAATTTGTTTATAGTAACCTAATAATACTGTTATAGCACAGATTTTCCTGATTATATCAGTTATAAGCTTAATAAAAATGTTTCCTAAATGAATAGGAATAGCTTATTATTATTTGTCCTGGGTTAATAGATATTTATTTGATTTTACTTTTACCATTTTCCTCCTCTTTTAGGTACACTGACTGCTGTGGAAAGTTTCCTGACCATATGTTCAGGACCTGAGGTTAGTTTTTGTCTGTCACATGTTTTCTATGTTAATATGAAAAAACATTTTGGAAATGATACATGGCTGTTAAAAAGATTTAGATTAATTAAATTGTATATATAGTTGTAATTTTTAGTGCATTGAAAGTCACTCTATTTAATTTTAAAAATTAAAGGTTGCTGAGAATTATTTTGACTTAAAATAGAATTTATTTAAAACAGTTGCACAATTCATTGTATTAGAATGAGCTACCTTCATCCTAACACTAAGCGTTTGTCATTGTTATGTGGTGAAATGTTGTCACCCTAGAAAATTACCACCTTAGTGCAAATCAGTGCGTTTTTATTATGTGCCTAACTTGGAGTTGGATGCTCTTGTGGCCATACAGGAAATATATGATGTAAATGTAATCTTACTTAATTTGTGGTCTATTGGGGAACATAAGATAATTGCATTTTGGGGATAGGACCATGTTTTGTGGTAGTACTTTTATTGCCAATAGTACCTAACCCAATTCTGTGTCTGTACTTGAGGCTTCATAAGTATTTGTTCTCTTTAAAACAAATACTCAGTATTTCAGGTATTGTGTAATGCAAGTATATGTAATAGTGCAAGATAGTGTGACATATAAAGGAACAACATGCAAACCCTTAAAGAGGTAATAACTAGACTAGCAGGAGACAAGAATTGTTATTAAAGAGGTCAGGTAAAACACTGACGGATTCTGAGACTGGGGAATACATCTACCTAGGAGGCCAGAGATCATGGAGTTTTTGGAGAAGCTGGGATATGGACTGAATTTTAAGGGCTGGTGCTGAGGAGACGTAGATAAGGGAGAGGAAACAGTTTAATCAAGATGTAACTGTGGGATGGTGTGGTGCACGTTTTAAGCAATGGGTCTGTTCCTTTGGATTATGGGTTCAGATTGGTGAACACAAAGAACTCTGTAAAACATGCTAAAATTTGTGTTACAAATAATATCCGCTAGAGTATCAGAGGGAAGGGAAGTGATAGTGGGACTGAGTAATTTGAGAGTGCCTCATAAAGGCCTTATTAAGTTGAACCTTGAAAAGTGAATAGCATTTGGAAGATGAGAGGCAGCAACCTAAAACAAAAGCACAGAAATGAGAATGAAAGACATGCTTGGAACTCCGGGGAACATGAGTTATAGAAAGCCAACTCAGCCTGGTTCATACAAAACAGAAAAGAATTTACTGATTCTTATAACCAAATGTCTGCAGGTAAACAGTACGGCTGGATCTGGATGTTCTGGATGTTATCAGAACTCATTTTTACCCCTTGTCCTCTTCGTGTGTCTTCAGTAATTCTGTAATTCTGTCTCTTCAGTGTAGGCTCTCACAATGGTGGGGAAGTGCTGGTGGCCACAGATACATATTGTACTTAAGGTTCATGATCTCCCAGGAACAGCTGGCAGAGTTTGAGTATGCAAAATTAGGGAAGATTACTCAAGTATTGGGTTATTTGGTCATTCTTGAGCCAAACAGTGAGACCTGGGGTATAATGGAGTACTCAGCCCACAGAGAAGGCAATGGCAACCCACTCCAGTACTCTTGCCTGGAAAATCGCATGGACAGAGGAGCCTGGTAGGCTGCAGTCCATGGGGTCGCAAAGAGTCAGACACGATGGAGTGACTGCACTTTCACTTTTCACTTTGATGCATTGGAGAAGGAAATGGCAACCCACTCCAGTGTTCTTGCCTGGAGAATCCCAGGGACGCAGGAGCCTGGTGGGCTGCTGTCTATGAGGTCACACAGAGTTGGACATGACTGAAGCGACTTAGCAGCAGCAGCAGCAGATAGCCCAGGCCTGGGTCATGGGCCTCTGGAGGGGGAATCATAGGGCCAAGCCCTTCTGAACACCATGGAACAAATTCCAAATAGGAAAGAGAGTTTTGTAAGTAGAAGACAGGGTAGCAGAATTAAAAATTCCCTGCAGGGGACCCATGTAGAACTGACAAAAACAGATGTCCACTACAGGGAGATAATGAGAAAATAAGTCGAGCTAAAAACCAGAGGCTTCTTTTGAAAGAGTAGCAGGAGATGATCTGTAATACAAAATGATGATACTGTCTCCTTCATATAATTGTTACGAAGATTAAATTAGTCAGTGAATATAAATCAGAACAGTGGTTGGCAGTTAATAATCAATCAATAAATATTGTTAAGTCCTATTTTTATAAGGACTCTAAGTTGGGGCTTGATCAGGACCAAAGATTTGAAAACATATTCAATGCCGGTCCTTCTCATTCCCCTTAAAGCAAAATATGGAGCCTTAATTTCCCAAGGATGGACAAAGATAACTCCCTTGAAGAAGTATCCCTTGGCCCAGAATTGGTTTCCTCCTGCTGCTTCTCCCGCTTTTCCCCTTAAGCTTTATTACTTTACGTAAAAATTGAATCATAGACAATGTATTGGACCATAAAGCAAGACTCAAAGAATTTCAGAGGATTGAAATCATATTCTCAAGACAGTGCTGTCTAGTACATCTTCCCACGATGATGCAGGCTTTCCATATATGCTATATAACAACTTCCATACTGGATAGTGCAGCTCCAGTACAGGTGTCAGCCCACAGCCTGCTCTTATATGGCTGCAAGCTAAGAATAATTCTAATATATTCAAAGAGCTATAATGGAAAACGAAGAATGTGTAGCAGAGAGCATATGTGGCCTACACAGCCCAAAATACTTAGTTTGACCTTTTATAGAAATAGTGTGCCAGTCACTGTTTTAGAGTATGTTTCAGGCTATAATACTATTACAGTCTAGAAATTGTACACTAGAATTCAGTGAAGAGATAACAAGAATTCAGTCTCTTCACTTCTTATAGGTTTTTAGGATTTTGCATATACCCCTAAGTCAGTTTTGGTAGTTTGTGTCTGTGTTAGTTTCCTAGGGCTGCCATAATAAAGTACCACAAACTGGTTTGCTTAAACAAGGGAAACAGTGCTTAAGGCCAGAAGTCTAGATCTAGCTAGCAGTCTGGATCTAGCTAGAAAGCTGGAAGTCCATGATCAAGATGTTGGAGGGGTTGGTTTCTTTTGAGGACTGTGAGGGAGCTCCATGCTTTCTCCTAGCTTTGGGCGTTCGCTGGCCCTCTTTGGTGTTCCTTTGTTTGTAGATGCATCACTCAGACCTCTTTTTCATCTTCACATGATGTGTGTGCGTGTCCAGATTTCTCCTTTGTATAAGGACACCAGTAATTTTGGGTTGGAGGTCCACCTCCTCCAGTATGACCTCAACTTAACTAGTTAAATCTGCAACAACCATATTTCCAAATAAGGTACATTCTGAGGTGCTAGGGGTTAGGCCTTCAACATACAAATTTGGGGCAGGGACACAATTTGATCCATAACAGTATCTTTCTAAGAATTTGTTCATTTCATCTAGGTTATCTAATTTGTTTGGCATACAACTGTTCCTTATATTCCTTTTTCTTTCTGTAAGATTGGTAATGCCACTTCTTTCATTCCTGATTTTAGTAATTTGAGCCCTTTCCCCCTCTCTCTCTCTCTCTCTCTCTCTCTGTCAGTCCAGCTAAAGGTTTTTCAGTGTGATGGATTTCTTTAAAGAACCAGCTTTGGTTTCATTGACTTTATTGTTTTTCTTTTCTTTGTTTATTTCCACTCGAGTCTTTATTATTGCTAGAAGACTAGAATAGAAAGCAGAAATATAAAAATCAGTTGCATTTCTATATACCAGCCACAGTTAGAAAATGAATTGTTTTGAAAAAGAGACCATTTATAGTAGCATTAAAAAATCAAGAACTTTAGAGGACTTCCCTGATGTTCCAGTGGTCAAGAAACTGTCTCCCAATGCAGGGGACGTGGGTTCAATCCCTGGTTGGGGAACTGAGATCCCACATGACACAGGGCAACCAAACCCATGCATAGCAACTACTGAGGCTGTGTGCTCTAGAGCTCAGCCCCACAGCAAGGAAGCCCACACACCACAACTTGAGAAGCCTGTGTGCTGCAACAAAGAACCACTGCAGCCGAAACTTTACAACATTAAAATAATCAAATACTTAAGAACACGTGATACAAAATGTATAAGAGTTCTATGAAGAAAACTATAAAGTGTTATTGAATGACCTTAAAGAAGGCAAGGAAATATGAGAATCCGCCATATTCATGGATTTGAGTACTCGATTTTGTTAAGATGTCAGTTTTCCTTCAATTGATTTATAATCCCATATAATTCCAATCAAAATCCCAAACAGGTTTTTTTCTTTTTTTTTGCTTGTTTTCTTTTAGTGTGCAGCTTGACAAACTAGTTCTGAAATGTGTATGAAAATGCAGAGGGCTAAAAATAGGCAACACTTTCTTAAAGGAGAATAAGGTAGAACAATGGTCTTGAATATCAAGTCAGAGTGTAATATTGGCAGGGAGATAGCAATAGGTCAACACAACAGGATAAAGAGCTCAAAGTAGTTTGTGCATATATGAGCACTTGATTTATGGTAAAGAGTCTTTTCAGGAGATGATGGGTATGAAGAAACAATGAAATTGGACTCATACTTTGCACTATGTACAAAATTAAGTTTAGATGGGTTATAGACCTTAATGAATAAGGCAAAACACTAAGCTTTTAGGTGACATTTCATGACCTCAAGGTCAGGAATGGCTTCTTTTTGCCCCCAAATATATTTTATTTTATTAACTTATTTTTACTGAGGTATAATCGACATATAACATTATACTTCAGATGTACAACATAATTCAGTATTTGTATGTATTACAAAATGATCACCACTAGTTAATATCTATCACCACACTTAGTTATATATTTTTTTCTTATGATGAGAACTTATAAAATTTCTCTAAGCAAATTTCTAATATGCTATATAGTGTTTTTGTCTGCATTTAAAATTTTTAAATTGAGTATTTTTTAATCAAAGACACCATTAAGAAAATGGGTCAGCTGCAGAGTAAAAAGGTATTTCTAACACATGATGAATCCTGACATCACAATTTTGAACAAAAGAAGCAAAACTCAAGAAATATACACTATATGGTTCCATTTCTATAAAATTTAGAAACAGGCAAAATTTACTACACTGTCTAGAAATGAATTCTTAGGTGGTAAAACTAAAAAAAAAAAAGATAATTTTTCTTGGTTATCACAAAGGCAGGAAAGAAGGAGGACTTTCTGGGCTTGAATAGATGTTAGCCTCATAATTTCATTAAATTATGCTTTTAAGTTCTGTACACTTTTCTATTTTTTAGCAAAATAAAGGGTTTTTTAAATGAGATGTAATTTTTGTCTTTTTAATGGCTTACTTGTATAAGAAGATACTCTTAGGTTTTTAAAAAATCTGTTTTCCCCTGATTTTAAGAAATCTTTGCAAATAGGTCAAATTGGCTAGGTGCAGATTGAGAATAGTTTCACAAATTAAACTCAGAAGACTTTTAGCTCTGTTTTAGTTTTAGCAAAACAGAAGTGATTAATCTGTAACAAAATGGAAGTTAGATTGGTATCTCTCCACCTTTCAGTTTCATCAAAGCTGTTATGTGAAAACATGAATCTTCTGATGGTTTTATTATTTCTTTTTTCCTGCCTAAAGCAATCAGTGATAGTTAAGTGAAAATGATGAAGTGAAACTCACTGGCTTGTTAAAAAAAATATAAATAATGGTAGGAGGAAAGAAGAAAGGACATATGTTGTAAATATGTAGTATGTAAAAAGGGTGTAAACAGTGAATATGATTGTACTAATGAATGTTACTGCTGCCTATCTGGTCATAAAAATTCATCTCAAGATTATTGAATTAGAGATTATGCCTTGCTCAAATAAGATGAAATGTTTTTTGTATCAATTAGAAATGACTTGGTTTTACATTTTAGTAATTATCCCTTAAGACATGTTTCTTTTTAATATTAAAATTTTTTTTTGAGTGTAGTTGATTTACAGTGCTGTATGAGTTTACATGTTTCTTTAACTCTTGAATTATTTTGTTAGGGGTTGTCCATTCATGATGGTACCTGGAAGTCAGCAGTTTATGGTTTTGGAGATAAGAGTAATTTGAAAAAACTACGAAATGAGTCAGATATGAAGCCTGTCCCAATTGTTGGACCAAAATTGAAAAGAAGGTATATTATCACAAAATCTGTTCCTCAGTTTATCTAAGCATATTGTTGTTTATCTGACTGTTAATAATGTATGCTATTAAAAAAGCCTGGAGACTTTTATAGTGAGTTCACTGTTATTTTCAAAAATAAATAAAGTATAATTAATATGTTATACTAAGTTCAGTTCAGTTCAGTCGCTCAGTCGTGTCCGAATCTTTGTGACCCCATGAATTGCAGCACGCCAGGCCTCCCTGTCTATCACCAACTCCTGGAGTTCACCCAGACTCACGTCCATCGTGTCCGTGATGCCATCCAGCCATCTCATCCTGGGTCGTCCCCTTCTCCTCCTGCCCCCAATCCCTCCCAGCATCAGAGTCCTTTCCAATGAGTCAACTCTTTGCATGAGGTGGCCAAAGTACTGGAGTTTCAGCTTCAGCATCATTCCTTCCAAAGAAATCCCAGGATTGATCTCCTTCAGAATGGACTGGTTGGATCTCCTTGCAGTCCAAGGGACTCTCAAGAGTCTTCTCCAACACCACAGTTCAAAAAACTACTTCATGTATAATAATACATTTTGATTCTGGGAAAAATTAGTTTTATGACTCTTCACCATCAGTATCAAAATTGAACATCAGTTAAATTTTATGCAATAAAAATGTGATGATCTTATTTATATTAATCAATGTATTAATAGTGTTTATATGTGAGAACCGTGAACTCAGAGTTTGGCTATTGAAATGAGTGTTCTTTTTATTGTTACCTGGGGAAATTGTTGGGGTACAAAACATGGTTAAATTATGCATGTGTTAAGTGCCCATGGTATGAAGAATACTAGTGTTCTAACTTGTCACTTCGGAGAAAGCAATGGCACCCCACTCCAGTACTCTCTCCTGGAAAATCCCATAGACAGAGGAGCCTGGTAGGCTGCAGTCCATGGGGTCGCTAAGAGTCGGACATGTCTGAGCAACTTCACTTTCACTTTCATGCCTTGGAGAAGGAAATGGCAACCCACTCCAGTGTTCTTGCCTGGAGAATCCCAGGGGCGGGGGAGCCTGGTGGGCTGCCGTCTATGGGGTCGCACAGAGTTGGACACAACTGAAGTGACTTAGCAGCAGCAGCAGCAGCAACCTGTCACTTATTTGGGTGCAAGTGTAAAGAACAAAGGACGGATACTAAAGTAAATTTTAATAAAGAGCAGATCTGCCATCATTATTGTTATCATTAATTGCCTCAGCAAGAGTTAAAGTTTTTATTCAGAAATTTACCAGTTAAAGTTGTGGTCACTGTAAATGGAAAAGATGCAACATGGGTCTGTCTTGCAGGTGGCCAATTTCTTACTGCAGAGAACTCAACAGTTATTCCATTCCTTTCTTGGGAGCAGATGTGTCTGTTGTGAAGCGGACTCAGCGTTACTTGCATGAAAATTTAGAGCAGTCACCTGTAAGTGTATATGATTTATTTTTTAATAAAGAGTATTCTAGTTTGTTTCAGTTCTTCTATCAGTTTAATGTAGGATTTTTATGTTTATAAATCCAAAAAAGAAAGGGTTGAATAGTGAATGTTTCAGTTTCTGGGAGCATAAAGAATTAGTAGTGTAGAGCATTTTGCATTTTATGGGGGTGGTAATAGCTTCCTCCCACAATTCAGATCTGACCTTCTGAATATGTTTTTTACTTGAGACAGTAGAAGCAAGTTCAGTGCAGGAAATCCTGGTGTTGTAAGCACCCAACAGTCCTGTTGAGAGTTTGAGCTGCTAGAATACTTTCTGTTGCTTATGGAGGTGTCTGGGTTCTTCTCTCTTCTGTCCTTGCTACCTCTGGAGTCCCATCCTACTCCACTAGTGAGAGAAGTCATTATTCCCACTGCCAAGACTTGAAGAGGAAATTATCTCAAGTTAAAAAAAAATTTCTTAAAGAGGTTGTAAGTGGAGTATACATTCTATAATTTATAATTGTTAAACTCAGGTATATGATTATGAACATTTCATATTTGTATTCAAGGAGGGGGAGCTAATTATTTTTGCAACAATTCCTTTTAAAAAATGTCCCTCTAGTGTCTGTTTTCTGAACAAGCTTTTAGAACATAACATGTTCATAAAGTGAAAACTGCTTTCATTTGATATTTTTGACTATAGAGTAAGTTATTAGTAGCTAACATTTTTGTATTACTTGGTCTAAGAAAGGCATAACATCCTGATTTTATATTCTTCATCTAGGTTCAGTATGCTGCTTATGTAACTGTGGGAGGGATCACTTCTGTTATTAAGCTGATGTTTGCTGGACTCTTCTTTTTATTCTTTGTGAGGTTTGGCATTGGAAGGCAACTTCTCGTAAAAGTAAGTAAGTTTTTATGAAATTAAACCTATAGAAGTATTTTCTATGAACTTTAAAAAATATAACTAAAGGTTGTGTTTTTTTCCCCTTTAGTTCCCATGGCTCTTCTCCTTTGGTTATTTTTCAAAACAAGGTCCAACACAAAAACAGGTAACCCTTTCCTTTGTATATAGGTCTCTAAAATAATATTTTTCCTGTTACTTTTCCTCAGTGCGGTGATAATAATAGCTAAGACTTGATGAAGCACTTACTGTGTTTCAGACATTCTTATGTTCTTTATATACGTTAGATTAGTCAATCTTTTCAAACACTCCTTGAGAGAGGTGTTATATCCATTTTATAAATGAGGAAAATAAGTAACAGAAGTAACAGAGAGGCTAAGAAATTTGCCAAAGTCCTGTAGTAAGTAGATGGGCAGGCTAGAATGAGAACTGAGGTGTTTGGCTACAGAAATTGTGTTCTCTTTACATCATAGAAATTTCAGATTTTTTACTCTTCAGTTTTACTCCTTCATTATCTCATCCTTTTTTCCTCCTCTGTCCCTCTCCCCCAAACGTACTTCCTTTTGCCTCTTTCACACACCCTGGATTCCCATGGTAGATAAATTGAATTGTCACCTGTCCAATATCCTCAATACGACTGCTTTAGGCACTTAAAATATAACGTGTAAAATCTGAACTTCTTTCCACCAAACCCTCTTCTTCCTTCTTGTTTCCCATCTCAGTTGGTGGCACTATCATCTGCCCAATCAAGAACGTAGGCATCAGTCTAGATTTTTCTCCAAATCCATCACAACTACCTTAGTTCCCTCTCCCTTCTCTCCTGTCTCCCTTCTCTGCCACTTCCTTCTAATTGTGGTAAAATTGAAATACGCATGACATAAAATTTCCCATATTAACCATTTTAGTTCATCAGGGATACAGAGGGCTGATTGTATATACCCTATTTTGCTTATCCACTCATCTGTGCATTGACATTTGGATTACTTCTATCTTTGTCTATTTTGAGTAATGCTTTTATGAAATTGAGTGTGCATTAACATCACTGAAGAGCTTTCAAAAAGTCCAGTGCCCAAGCCACATTCTACACCAATCAAACCTGAATCTCTGATCATCTGTTTTGGGTTCTCTCCCACAGTTGAGATCTCTGCTATGAGGCCCCACTTCACACCTACTGAATCCGAATGTCCAAATGCCAGGGTCAAAACATGTATTTGAAAAAAGTTCCCTGAGTGATTCTGATATATAAAGTCCCAGGTGTAAAAGTCATTGCCAAAGCAGTAAATCAGGGAAGTATTTTAAAGAAGGTGATAACAGGGTCAGATTTAATTGTTTATTGAAGTGTAATTGATTTACAATATTGTGTTAGTTTCAGGTATACGGCAGAGTAACTTAGTTATACATATATATTTTTTTCACGTTGTTTTCCATTATAGGTTATTACAAGGTATTGGATGTAGTTCCTTCTGTTATACAGTAAATCCATCTTGCTGATCTGTTCTGTGTGTAGCAGTTTGTAGTTGTTAATCCCCTACTCTTAATTTATCTGCCCCCCTTTCCTCTTTGGTAACAATAAATTTGTTTTCTATGTCTGAATTTATTTATATTTTGTATCAGTTTTTAAATTCTACAGATAAATGATATCATATTTGTCTTTCTCTGTTTGACTTACTTCACTTAGTATGATATTCTCTAGGTCCATCTGTGTTGCTTCAAACAGCAATATTTCATTCTTTTTTTATAACTAATATTTCATGTATATATACATATTAGGGGCTTCCCTCATAGCTCAGTCGGTAAAGAATCTGCCTGCAATGCAGGAGACCCAGGTTCGTTTCCTGGGTCGGGAAGATCCCCTGGAGAAGGGAATGGCAATCCACTCCAGTATCCTTGCCTGGAAAATCCTATGAACAGAGGAGCCTGGTGGGCTACAGTCCATGGAGTCACAAGAGTTGGACACGGCTTAACAGCTAAACCACCACCACCACCACCACCATACATATCACATCTCCTTAAACCAGTTGTCTGTTGATGAGCACTTGGATTGTTTCCATGTCTTGGCTATTATAAATAGGGCTGCTATGAACATTGGCAGCATTTATCTTTTGAATTAGTTTTCCTTTTTTCTGGATATATGGCCAGGAGTGGGATTGCTGGATCATACGGTAGCTCTGTTTTTAGTTTTTTTGGGAACATCCATCCTGTTTTCTATGGTGGCTGTACCCATTTACGTTCTCACCAATGAGAGAACATACAGTATTTATCTTTGTCTTACTTTACTTGAAGTCCATCCATGTCATCATAGGTGACAGGATTTCATTCTTTTTTATGGCTGAATAATATCCCTCTGTGTGTGTGTGTGTGTGTGTGTGAGATATACACACACACCCTCTCACTACATTTTCTTTGCACATCAGTGGACATTTAGGTTGTTTCTGTGTTTCAGCTATTGTAAATAACACTGCGGTGAACGTTACTTTTTCAAATCAGTGTTTTGGTTTGCTTCAAATAAATATCTGAAAGTGGACTTGCTGGATTGTATGATTTGCATTTCCCTGCTGATTACTGATACTGAGCATGTTTTGTTAGTCACCTGTATGTATTTTTTGGAAAATGTCTATTCAGGCCCATTTTTAATCAGATTGTTTGGTTGAGTTGTATGTATTTTTGTATATTTTAAGTATTAACTCTTTACTGGATACATTTTTTGCAGATATCTTCTTCCATTCAGTAGGCAGTCTTTTTGTTTTGTTGATAGTTTCACTGTGCAAAATTCAGTTTAATGTAGTTCCACTTGTTTATTTTTTTGCTTTTGTTTCTCCTAAGAAGACATCCAGTAAAATACTAAGACTGGTGTCAGAGAGCATACTACCTATGTTTTCCTCTCAGGAGTTTTGTGGTTTCAAGTCTTACATTTAAGTTCTTAACCCACTTTGAGTTTTTTTTCTATATGTTGTGGAACAGTAGTCCAGTTTGATTTTTTTGCATGTAGCTGTCCAATTTTCCCAACACAGTTTATTAAAGAGACTGTCTCTCCTGTTGTATGTTCGTGCCTCCTCTGTTGTAGATGAATTGAACATGTAAGTGTGGGATTATCTCTGAGCTCTCTATTCTGTTCCATTGATCTATGTGTCTGTTTTTTTTGTGCCAGTACCATACTGGTTTTTGGTGGTTTTTTTGGCCATGATGCACAGCTTATAGGATCTTAGTTCCCCAACCAGAGATTGAACCCATGCTTCCTGCAGTGGAAGTGTGGTGTTCTAACCCCTGTACCACCAGGGTGTTCTCAGTACCATACTCTTTTGATTACTGTATTTTTTTTGTACTGTAATTTGAAATTATAGATGATGATACTTCCAGCTTATTCTTTCTCAGGATTACTTTGACTCTTTGAGGTCTTTTGACTTCAAATTTAAGAATTATTTGGTCTCCTTCTGTGAAAAATGCCATTGGTATTTTGATAGGTATTACATTGTCTGTGTCGATTTTCTTGGGTAGTATTGTCATTTTAACAATATTAGTTCTTACAATCCAAGAGCATGGTATATATTTCTATGTGTCATCTTCAGTTTCTTTCATTAGTGTCATAGTTTCTCAAGCACAAGTATTTTACATCCTTGATTAGATTTATTTCTTGGTATTATTCCTTTTGATTGTAAATAAGATTGTTTTCTTAATTTCTCTTTCTGATTGTTGTTAGTATATAGAAATGCAATAAATTTCTGTATGTTAACTTTGTATTTATATCCTGCAACTTTACTGAGTTCATTTATTAGTTTTAGTAGTTTTTTTGTGGGATCTTTAGGATATTCTATATGTAATACCATGACCTCTGCATACAGTGACAATTTTACTTCTTACTTTCCAATTTAGATTCCTTGTATTCTGTTTCTTGTCTGATGGTTGTGACTAGGACTGCCAAATGCTATGTTGAATAGAAGTGGCAAGAGTGAGTGCTCTTGTCTTGTTTCTGATCTTAGAAGAAAAGCTTTCAGAAAAGCTCTCAACTTTTCACCATTGAGTATGCTGTTGGCTATGGGTTTGTCATATATGGTCTTTATTATGTTGAAATATGTCCCCTCTATATACACACTTTGTTGAGACTTTTTATTATAAATGGATGTTGAATTTTGTCAAGTGCTTTTCCTGTGTTTGAGATGATTATATGATTTTTATCCTTTATTTTGTTAATGTGGAATATCACACTGACTTATTTGTGGATGTTGAACATGTTTGCATCCCTAAACTAAATCCCACTTAAGTATAGTATGTGCTGTGCTGTGCTGTGCTGTGTAAAGTCACTTCAGTTGTGTCCAACTCTTTGCCACCCTATGGATGGTAGCCCACCAGGCTCCTCTGTCCATGGGATTCTCCAGGCAAGAATACTGGAATGGGTTGCCATGCCCTCCTCCAAGGGATCTTCCTGACCCAGGGATTGAACCCATGTCTTTTATGCCTCCTGCATTGGCAGGCGGGTTCTTTACCACTAGCGTGACAGCCAGATCTTAATTATAGCTTATGGTCCATTCAATGTATTGTTGAATTCAGTTTGGTAATATTTTGCTGAGGACTTTGCACAGGAAGCTGAGGCTTCCCTGGTGTTTCAGTTGGTAAAGAATCCCCCTTCAACGTGGGAGACCTGGGTTCAGTTCCTGGGTTGGGAAGATCCCCTGGAGAAGGCAACAGCTACCTACTTCAGTATTCTGGCCTAGAGAATTCCATGAACAGAGGAGCCTGGCAGGCTACAGTCCATGGGGTCGCAAAGAGTTGGATATAACTGACTCACTTTTGCTTTCATTTTGTACTTATATTTATCAGAGATATGGGCTGTAATTTTCATTTCTTGTAGCCACCTTGTCTGGTTTTGCCTTCAAATAATGATTTATCCTTTCTGCTACCTACTTTACTTTTCTTTGTAATAAACTTCTCTATTAGAAGGTATGTGTGCTGTGAGGACACACACAATTCAAGACCCTGGCCTCCTGCTCAGTAAATTTAATAATGCCCTCCACTAAGCTAACCCTGGACTTCTAATTCATGCTTCATATTGTTACTAGATCTCATGTGTGTGTGTACACACACACACACACACACAGAGTCTTCCCCCCTCCCCTAAACTAAGCTCTAGAAATGCCGTATATTTTATTTTATAAATAATTTATGTCTCAGGGCCTAACATAATGTCTGACACTTGGTTTATACTTAATAAAAATTTGTTCACCATGGCTTTGTTACTTTATTTCTAAGTTTAGTGATTATGACAGATGCTTGGATAAATCTTCTATAATTTAATTTTGAATCAAATTTTTATACTTCTAAATGGAGCAGTTTTGTGTCTGTGTCCTAGGCCCATATTACCATTACTTGCTGACTATTTTTGTCTTCTCACCTCAAACATATCTAAAGCCAGAGTAACATATTCTGTCTTAAAATAAAAACTACCTCCAGCTTTTCCTCTGAAACTGCCTGTTTTAGTGATGCTGTTCTTTCAGCCACAGCCTGAGATTCATCTTTATTCTTTACTAAGACTCAGCTTTATTCCTCACTACCTCTGTCCCCAGAACATTACACCAGTCAGCAAAACTTATGGTTCTTCAAAGAATTATTTTTTGTTCCATGCTTAGTTAAAGATGACAGGATATTCTATCTAATAGAATATTGATGTTATCTATTAAAAATGTCTTATATGAAGTATAATGTTGATAGAATGTTTTATTGTGTTCAAGGAGGAAATGACATATTTATTTAATAAACTCTTTGCTTTCTATTCCTCAGATTGATGCTTCATCATTTACTATGACATTTTTTGGTCAAGGATTCAGCCAAGGCGTTTCCCCTGTTAAGAGCAAACCAAATATCAGAATTTGTACTCAGGTGAAAGGACCAGGTATTCCACATGTGACTTAAGAACATTTGGGAGTTTTACATTGTCTTAAGCTATAAAGTGGTGTATTAGTCATAATTTCTTTTTTAAATTTGTTTTAGAAATAAATTTACACAATTTTTAAGTTAATAATGATAAATAATTCTGTCAAAGAAGGATTGGAATTATTGATATCATTCAGTTTTATTGTTGTATACCTCTCTCTGATTTTTTCTTTCAGTATGATTCAGTAATTCTGAATGGAATTTTTAATATAAGAAGACAAGGGGCTGATTGATATTTATCTGTTCTATTCTCATACTCAAGGGTCACTTTAAAGCCTTTTACTTATAACAGTAGTATAATTATAATCAAGGCTGTGGTCCAAGCTTTCTTTGGAGTCTGTGATCACCCTGACATTGCCTATAAAATATGTGCACATGTGTGTTTTTCCAGAGAGGGTAAAAATTTTGATAGGTTGTTAGAAAATTGTCACCCCAAAACATTCAATAACTAGTACTATAAATTTTAGAGAACTCTACAGAGACAGCCCCACTGTGAGTTACGTTTCATTACCATCCTTCCTAATAGATCACGGGACTCTGTTGTACAGTTTTTAATCAAGCCAAATAGCAAAATATCTTTGCATCTTGCATTTTTTTTAAATTTCTACTTGGGTTTTTAGGATAAGCTATGTTCTTATTTGACATGAGTATAAACACCAATGTTCTACTGGTCTATAGACTTCTTTTAAAGTTACTTCTTAAAGTTAGACTTCTTTGAGAGTTACTCAGTTGTCCTTTAAGAAACTGAGTCTGTTTTTTAAAGTGAAGTTTAGTGAATTTGATTGATAAAGGTCAGTTTAGTGTATGAGTTGGGCTTCCCTGGTGGCTCAGATGGTAAAGAATTTGCCTGCAATGCAGGAGACCAGGGTTTGATCCCTGTGTCGGGAAGATCCCCTGGAGGAGGAAATGGCAACCCACTCCAGTATTCTTGCCTGGAGAATCCCATGGACAGAGGAGCTGAATGGGCTGCAGTCTAAGGGGTTGCAAAGGTTGCACAGTGTGTGAATAAATCTAGGATCATTGGTAAGAGCGTTGGCTTGAGCTAGCTGCCTGCATGTGATTCTGGTTCAACCACTGTCTAACTCTGTGAATGTGAATGAGGCGCTTAACCTCTCTATGCCTCAGTTTCCTCATCTGTAAAATGGATATAAAATAGTACTAACCTTGTATGATTGTTAAGAGGATTAAATGAGTTTAATAGATTTAAAGCACTTAATACAGTTCCTAACACTTAATAAGGACTATATACATGTTAATTGTTATTTTTGTTATTTCATGAACAGAGTATTAAGGAAATTCTATACACTAAGATATAAAATCTACCATTTGATTTTTTGGTACTGTTGAATGTCTAGTTTATGGATATTTTCTTTTTCTTGATCACCTGTTTTCTGCAGAAGCTGGCTATGTAACTACCCCCATAGCCATGGTCCAGGCAGCCATGACTCTTCTAAATGATGCCTCTGATCTTCCTAAGTTGTGAGTCTGGTTTTCTTCAAATTTAAAGATATCTTTTCCATTTATGTTATATTTTAGCTTATTTAGTTCAGTTTTCGGGTATTGGGTTTACAGTATCTTTGATCCAAAGAGAGAGGATGAACTTAAAATCGTAAGGAAGTTCCTTACTGACTTCTAGGAACAGTGTAGAAAGAAATGAGAGGAGAAAGAAGTTAAGAGCCGTGTAATTTGGCTTCAGTTCCTTCGAAAGATAACTCAGATCCCAAGTTAGCTACTCAAAAAAAGGTCCCGGTAGTTCAATGTTATTGGCAGGAGCCCTTAATCCATGCTGAATGATACCCAGCTGCCAGTGAGAGCCTTGATTCATGGCATCCTGGCTAGATAATTATTAAGTACACTATCTTAGTGGAGGATTTAGCTGTTAGCCTAAAAGTAGGCCAGCTTTACAAATAAGCTCAGGCTTGCAGGCTTAGAAACAAATCAGGTATGACCTGAAACTAGTAAGTAATAAACATAAAATTATATAAAGTGAAACTTAATTACATTTTCTTCAAATATTTGTATACCCTTTGAAAGTATTTAGCATTTTCTGAATGGTAGCCATTACATGTAAAAAAACCTTCTTTTTCATCCTATTTGTCCTGTTTATGCTTCATTAATAATTGATTACCTGAGTTTATTTTGTCCATGTGTATGTTTAGAGGCTTCCCAGGTGGCACTAGTAGTAAAGAACCCGCCTGCCAGTGTAGGAGACAGAGACATGGGTTCAGTCCCTAGGTAGAGACGACCCCCTGAAGAAGGGCATGGCAGCCCACTTCAGTATTCTTGCCTAGAGAATCCCAGAGGAGCCTGGCAGGCTACAGTCCATGGGGTCGCAAGGAGTTGGATACAACTGAAGCGACTTAGCATGCATGCATTTGTATATTTAATCTTCCTGAGTCTTAGGGCTGACTTTATAAACAGCAACTGCTACTTGGGTTGATAACCCTCCGTGTGGCCCTTCCAACACGCACACACCAGTTTGTGGAAACAGTCTCATTATCACTGAACCAGTCTAGACAGGTTTGCTAGGTACTAGTTTCCTCTTAAATAATAGCTACTTGCTCACTTGGCTGGTTTTAGAAATGGAACCAAAAACAGCCCATGATAAAATCAAGAATCGGGTTTTATAAGTTTTGCATTGATTTGATAGCTGGCTGTCCAGCAGGTCATCTAGCAGAGGAAGGGGCTGGAGCTGGGCATGGTGCACTGTTTTCACCTTGTTGTCTTACAGGGGTGGAGTCTTCACGCCCGGAGCAGCTTTCTCCAGAACAAAGTTGATTGACAGACTCAATGAACGTGGCATTGAATTTAGTGTCATTAGCAGCACTGAAGTCTAAACATTTGAATAATTAATTGAAGTCATAAAATGTATGAATTAACAGCTTTTTAATTTGGTATGTTGAAATGCTTCTATAAACCTATCTGACTATATGTGGAAAAGATTGTCAAATCTAAAATATGTATACATTAAAAGCAGGAAATTGTACTAGCTTTCCCTAAATCTCAAATCTTAGCTGATTTTTGTGATTTTATTGCTTTTGAGAGAAAACTTAATATTTGACTGACTTTTTCATTGAAGAATTCATGGTCATTTTTTATAAGTGAGCTGGCAGATCAGAGGATGGGATGGTGGCTCTGTCTGTGTTGCTGACACACCCCTGCTGGTGGTCATGTGAGATAGTGGCTGCTGTTTTCCTTGTTGTGGTATCAAACGGGATCTCACTTTCCCATGAATTTCTCTGCATAGTGTAGGCCTTTGCCAAATGAAACTGCAGTTTTTGCTGTTTTAGCCTCGTTTTTCACCCATCTGCACTGACTGATTTTGGACTCTTACCTAAAGTTTAATAATAAAGGATTGTCAGTTGAACAGTGGATTTGTGTTTGGACATGTCTGTGTAATTGAGTAATGGTAGAAATGTGCTTCCCAAGTGGTCTGTGTCCTGCTAATAACCGGGTTATTCATTTTCCCTGGTTCTATACCTGTAGTTAGTTTGAAAGATGTAGCTGGTAAATTTCTACTAATTTTCACTGCCTAAGCAAAACTTTTCTCTAATTTACTTTTTATATTTACCTACATTTTCCACTGAAGCCTAAAAATAAGGCAAAGACTTTTCCTTTTGTAATCATACCATAAACACAAATAAGTGTTCTATTACATTCATCATGTGAAGAGGACAACCATTTCCTTGATGGAATTTCTACAATACAGTGAGAGGTGTGAAACTGATAAGAATCTTACTCATGTTAGGAGGCAACTCTGTCACGTTTTACTTTCATGCATTGGAGAAGGAAATGGCAACCCACTCCAGTGTTCTTGCCTGGAGAATCCCAGGGATTGGGGAGCCTGGTGGGCTGCCGCACAGAGTCGGACTGAAGCGACTTAGCAGCAGCAGCAGCTGCTGTACAAACTGTACAGAAGAAAGAGGGTCTTTAACTTAAAGAAGAACAAATAAGGAAAGAGGCTTAGAGAAGGGACATGGCTTGCTCCAAACCGTAGAACTGATTAGTCATGGATTCAGCTCCAGGCAGTCAATGCTATTGCTCAGAGTGCTGACCATTCACTGCTCATATTTTCTACCTCACCTTCAGCCTGAATTCATTTTTACATGATTTTAAATAAAAAGGAATTTTGCTTGAAAGCAGTGTAATAGGTTGAGTGAGTGAGAAATGGGTTGACTAGGTTGAGTCCACAATTCAGCTCCGATAGCCAAGTTAATTAAATACTCTTGACAACTCAAAGCACAAATGTTTTCAGTTGGTGTATCCTCTGGGAAAGATTGAAGGCAGGAGGAGAAGGGGACGACAGAGGATGAGATGGTTGGATGGCATCACTGACTCGATGGACATGAGTTCGAGCAAGCTCCAAGAGTTGGTGATTCACAGGGAAGCCTGGAGTGCTGCAGTCTGTGGGGTCGCAAAGAGTCGGACAGGACTGAGCGACTGAACTGAACACTATTCCGCATGCAGTAAATATTCTTTCTTCTGTTTCACTATAAGAGCAACATCATTTTTCAGTTTCCACAAGCTGGATTCAAGTAGGTCCCCAAAGTCCTTTAACATTTGTGACTGTTGGTGTACAAATGGCCGAAGCATTTGATCATCTTCCTAAAAATAAATGAAAGAGAAAAATGATATTGTTGTCAAACCCCAAATTCATATGCCCAATGCACAGTGAAGCCAAACAAACTGAAATAGTGGAGTTTGGAGCAAAGAAGCTTGTATTAGTTGAGGAGACGCCAGCTCTGAAGATGGGAGAGTAGACTCATCTCAGATCCATCCTACTGGCTGGCCAGGGTGCAAGGGTTTTAAAAGCAAAAGTAAAGGGGGTGCGGGTTAGTATGTGATTTCAGCTCCCCTATAAGACCTCAGTTGCAGACTTCTGAGCATCATCTTGTAACCCGAGTCTGTCACTGTAGTTGATCTGTGTCCTAGCAAACTAGTGTACCATAGTCTTGTGATCCCTTAACTTCTTTTGGAGAGAGAGCAAAAGCAGTGATGGTTATTTACCTCACGATGGCTCAGGAATTCACTTCTTAATTGACCCAGTGTCACTAATTTTAGGACTGCTTGTGTCGCAGGAAGGGGAACCCCTTCCAGGGCCAGAAAGTGGACTCTGGTCTAATACTCAGAAATGAATTGTCAGAAGAGACACATGTGTTGACAAAGCAAGAGATTTTATTGGGAAGGGATGCCCAGGCAGAGAACAGTAAGGTAAGGGAACCCAGGAGAACTGCTCTGCCACATGGCTTGCAGTGGGTTTTATGGTGATGGGATTAGTTTCTGGGTTGTCTTTGGCCAATCATTCTGGTTCAGAGTCTTTCCCGGTGGTGCGTACATTGCTCAGCAAAGATGGACAGCAGTGAGAAGGATTCTGGGAGGTGGTTGGACACGTGGTGTCACCTTTTGACCTTTCCTGAACTCTTCCAGTTGGTGGTGGCTTATTAGTTCATTGTTCCTTACCAGGACCTCCTGTTGTAAAATAACTCATACAAATGGTAACTATGGTGCCTGGCCAGGGTGAGTGGTTTCAGTCAGTGTGATTCCCCTCACACTTGGGGCCATTTGATAGAGCATTATCTCCACAGTTTGGGGTCATAAGTCAACGCATTGTTTTAAGCTGACAATCATGGAAGAGATGTTGCTGGGCTTGTTTTTCCTTTGTGTCTGTGTTCCCTCACTCCCCTAGTTAGTAATTGCTTGAATCTGTTCTTTGGAACTCAGGGAAGGTCTAGGAGAGGAAAGTCTTTTTCTCCAAACAAGAAGCCAGGAACATGGATGGGATGTGTACTTAAAAGGGCCTGAAGTATTCTGCTCAGTTTCAGTCTTAGTAGACTCACTTCATTATAGTAAAAGGATGGTGTGTGTACATGAGGGAGTGCCCAGTAAGATCTCCCTTTGAGCTGGAAAGCTGCATATGAAAGCTGCTACCAGAGGCAACAATTCACCTAGGAGCAGGTCTAGTTTAGGAAGCCTGCCTAAATGACCCTTTCAGTTCAGTTCAGTTCAGTTGCTCAGTCGTGTCCAACTCTTTGTGACCCCATGAACCGCAGCATGCCAGGCCTCCCTGTCCATCACCAATTCCTGGAGTTCACCCAAACCCATGTCCATCAAGTCAACGATGCCATCCAACCATCTCATCCTGTCGTCCCCTTCTCCTCCTGCTCTCAATCTTTCCCAGCATCAGAGTCTTTTCCAATGAGTCAGCTCTTCTCATCAGGTGGCCAAAGTATTGGTGCTTCAGCTTCAACATCAGTCCTTCCAATGAACACCCAGGACTGATCTCGTTTAGGACAGACTGGTTGAATCTCCTTGCAGTCCAAGGGACTCTCAAGAGTCTTCTCCAACACCACAGTTCAAAAGCATCAATTCTTCGGCACTCAGCTTTCTTTATAGTCCAACTCTCACATCCATACGTGACCACTGGAAAAACCATAGCCTTGACTAGATGGACCTTTGTTGGCAAAGTAATGTCTCTGCTTTTTAATATGCTGTCTAGGTTAGTCAAAACTTTCCTTCCAAGGAGTAAGCGTCCTTTTAATTTCATGGCTACAGTCACCATCTGCAGTGATTTTGGAGCCCAGAAAAATAAAGTAAGTCACTGTTTCCACTGTTTCCGCATCTATCTCCCATGAAGTGATGGGACCGGATGCCATGATCTTCGTTTTCTGAATGTTGAGCTTTAAGCCAACTTTTTCGCTCTCCTCTTTCACTTTCATCTTTAGTTCTTCTTCACTTTCTGCCATAAGGGTGGTGTCATCTGCATATTGAGGTTATTGATATTTTTCCTGGCAATCTTGATTCCAGCTTGTGCTTCCTCCAGCCCATCGTTTCTCATGATGTACTCTGCATATAAGTTAAATAAGCAGGGTGACAATATACAGCCTTGACGTACTCCTTTTCCTATTTGGAACCGGTCTGTTCCATGTCCAGTTCTAACCATTGCTTATTGTCAACAGGGAAAATTGGTGAGAGAATCCAAATATTTGGGACTGGCATAATACTGTAGATGTTCTGAAGTTTGCAAAGGACCATGTGGGTGGGGATTCTCCCATCAATAGGGTTGACTGATATGGTTCCCCTGCCCCATAGGAGAAGGGACTGCAGATAGCCCTGTGGGCCAGAGCGCCTGTGAGCAATGGTAGAGGAGGTGATGGTGCTCACAGAGTTGGGGAGTGGGCAGGGGGCAGGTAGTGTGTCATGGCATCTCCTTTTAGTTTCTCTTTCCCTGATGATTAGGGAAATGCCTACTCAAAGACTCTGGCCATTTTTTCCAATGTGTTTTGCCACGTGTTGTCTTTCTTATTTTAATAAATATGTAGTTGTTTGTTTATTCTGGATACTAACATCACCGACTCAGCAGACATGAGTTTAAGCAAACTCTGGGAGATGGGAAAGGACAGGGAAGCCTGGTGTACTGCAGTCCATGGAGTCAAAGAGGTGTACATGACTGAGTGACTGAACAACAATACAAATAGATTCTCCCAGGTTGTGGCTTATTTTTTACTTTATTTTTAGTGTCTTTCACCACAGTAGTTTTTCTTTCTTTATTGTGAGCTAAGCGCTGAAGAATTGACACTTTTGAACTGTGGTGTTGGAGAAGACTCTTGAGAGTCCCTTGGATTGCAAGGAGATCCAACCAATCAATCCTAAAGGAAATCAGTCCTGACTATTCATTGGCAAGACTGATGTTGAAGCTTCAGCTTCAATCCTTTGGCCACATGATGGGAAGAACTGACTCATTGGGAAAGACCCTGATGCTGGGAAAGATTGAAGGCAGGAGGAGAAGGGGATGATAGAGGATAAGATGATTGGATGGCATCACTGACTCAATGGGCATGAGTTTGAGCAAGCTCCAGGAGTTGGTGATGGATGATGGACAGGGAAGCCTGGCGTGCTGCAGTCTATGGGGTTGCAAAGAGTCAGACATGACTGAGCAACTGAACTGAACTGATACATCCAAAAGAGTGCCCCAAATGTATGCATAGGTACAAATTAAACATGTCTGCTCAGGAAAACACTCTGTCTTTTGATTTCCTCCTGGTCATACCCATTTCCCCACCCCCAGAAGCAACCACTAACCTAAGTCGATCATCATTTTCTTGCCACCTAGAATGCAGCCCTAAACAGCCCTATACTTTGCCTGTTTTCTGGCCACTTGTACCGTAATTTACTTATCTTCTGTGGACGTGCATTAGGATGTTTCTATTTGGGGAGCTATAACGGAAAATGATTAAAATACCATCTTACGCATATATGTGTGGGTTTCTACAGGATTTTTCACCTGGACCACCACCTGAACCACAGAACAGAAAATGACTTGAATGACTATCTTCCCAGTTCTCTCAGGAATGGTTTATAACAGGGACCATTCCAGATAGGTAGGAGAAAAATTAATTCATTACATACATAGCATACCAAGAGAGGTGGTTGAAACTTGAAGGCAGAATAATCTAGCTGCTGCTGCTGCTACTGAGTCACTTCAGTTGTGTCCAACTCTGTGCGACCCCATAGACGGCAGCTCATCATGCTCCACTGTCCCTGGGATTCTCCAGGCAAGAACACTGGAGTGGGTTGCCATTTCCTTCTCTAATGCTTGAAAGTGAAAAGTGAAAGTGAAGTCACTCAGTCGTGTCCGACTCTTATCGACCCCATGGGCTGCAGCCTACCAGGCTCCTCTGTCCATGGGATTTTCCAGCCAAGAGTACTGGAGTGGGGTGCCATTGCCTTCTCCAAGAATAATCTAGAGGGCTCATTAAAGCACAGTTGACTGGGCCTCACACCCAGAGATTCTGACTCAGCAAGTCTGGGAGGAGACCCTGGAATTTGCATTTCTAACAAGATTCCAGATAATGCTGCAGCTGCTGACTGGGAGGACCTTGCTTTGAGAACCTCTGCCTCAGGGCATGAGGGCGCAGTTCTCTGCAGAACCAGTTTACTCTGGAGAAGAGGAGTTGAATTGCAGGCTTATAGGGGAGGTGCATCTTTGACTTTTATTAGATAAATGGCAACAATTTTTAAAGTTTTTATACTGATTTATGGGCTTCCCTGGTGACTCAGTGCTAAAGAATCTGCCTGCCAGTGCAGGAGACCCAGGTTCAATCCCTGTGTCGGGAAGGTCCCCTGGAGAAGGGACTGGCAACCCACTCCAGTATTCTTGCCTGGAGAATTTCATGGACAGAAGAGCCTGGTGGGCTACAGTCTGTGGGGTCACAAAGAGTTGGACATAACTGAGTGACTAACACATATACACACCCATCTGGTGGTTGTGAGAACTCAATAAATATAAAAACACTTAGTATTATGTTGTTTTTAGTTGCCAAGTGGTGTCCAGCTCTGTAACCCGCTGGACTATAGTCCTCAAGTTTCCTCTGTCCATGGGATTTCCCAGGCAAGATTCTGGAGTGGGTAGCCATTCCCTTCTCCAGGGATGAAGGATGGAACCTTCATCCTCAGGATGGAACCCGTGTCTCTTACATCTAATTTGCCTTGGTAGGCGGGTTCTCTACCATTAGTGCCACCTGGGAAGCCCCAAAGTGTTATATAAATGTTTGCTATTATGACTATTACTTTTTATCCCCCTTTCCAATCTTTATACCTTTTATTTCTGGCCTTGCTACACTGGCTAGAACCTAAAGTACAATGTCAAAAAAAAGTGAAGATAGCTGACATCTGTGATTTACCATTAAGATTATGCTTGCTGTGTGTTTAAGACTGCCTTTATCAGATTAAGAAATGTCCATTTTGTTCCTAGTTTGCTAAGAGTTTTTATCGTGGGAGGATGCTGAATTTTATCACATGCTTTTTTGGTATCTATTGAAGTAACCATGATTTTTCTCCTATAATATCTTAGTGTGATGAATTATATTTCTTTGGTTTTATAACAATAAAGCAAACATGCACTTCTGGGATGTTCTATATGTCGTAAAGTGCAGGAATCTCAATCCTGCAGGGGCCACAGATGAACCAACCAGATGTACACTAAAGTGGAAGATGGGAGCAGAGACAGGCGGGAGCCGGAAAGCAGCAGACTCAGTGTTCCCTGCCTTGGCCTGCTCTTCTTCAGCAGATGCCCACCTGCCTCCAGAAATGGCGTTCTAGCCAAGAGCTACATTCAATGGAGAGATAATCCTTTGGCTTCCGGGGTGCTGGGTACTCACAGGAGGTTTATAATGTCTCAGTTTGAGAAACTGCCCTCTGGCCACATTCATGCTTTGGTAGAACACTTTAAGAGCTCTGGCAAATTCTCTGTCGTAGCTGGCTTGCTGGGTGGTGCACATCTGATTAATCTCTCTGGCTGCTGGCCCTTGTGCTGTCATCCAAGTGATCTTTCGGGTACTGGAGGGCTGATGTGCTGAAGGTGGAAGATAAGAGAACGTTTATTTGTTCATCTCAAACCAGTCAATCCTAAAGGAAATCAACCCTGAATATTCATTGGGAGGGCTAATGCTGAAGCTGAAGCCCCAGTACTTTGTCCACCTGATGTGAAGAGCTGGCTCATTGGAAAAGACTCTGATCCTGGGAAAGACAGGGCAGGAGGAGAAGTGGGTGGCAGAGGATGAGATGCTTGGATGCCATCACCAACTCAATGGACATGAATTTGAGCAAATTCTGGGAGTTGTGAAGGACAGGGAAGCCTGGCATGCTGCAGTCCATTGGGTCTCAAAGAGTCGGACATGACTAAGTGACTGACCAACAACTATTTATCCACATATTTATATATTTAATTATCTTGGTGGCATTGTACTATATCATCATTTATCAGGTACCAGTTGGGACCCATCCAAAGAAATCTTACAAGGAAAAAATGTTCTGCTTTTTTTAAAAAACTGAAACAAGATATTAACTCATTTAAAAGCTCATTTCTTAGAAAGAAAATATACATCACAAATGTAGGAGTTTAGAGAAAGTCTAAACACCAAGATTTGAGTGGCCTCTCACCTTGTTGACTAGAACTGGTTCTCTCAATAGATTCTTTAAGAAGCACATTTTCCTCTCTGAGGATTCTGTTTATGTTTCTGAGCAGTTCCGTCTCCTGTTCTAACTTGAGCAGTTTCAGATAAAGCTCTGGTATCTGGTTTGACTACAGAAACAAGTTGGGTTAGTCTTGTGTGCATTATCTGCATATCCTTTGAGACTGGCCGTTGTTCCTATCTTATGAAAACTGGATGGGGTGCAGTGAGGGGTGGCTGGTAACTAAGATTTAAGACCCTCAAGATACACAGGAGCAAATCAAGAAAGAGGCTTTTTAATGGGAGGGAACATTGATGATCCCCAAGCAACTATTATCTGAGATTTTTTTTTTTAGTCATCTGTGACATCTATTTTTAATGTGACTTAAATAAACACACCTGACCTGTGTCCATCACAGTGGAAATTTTCTTCGTGTCCACCTGGATGTGGCCTTCACCTGTGACCATGAGGTCCAGCCGAGAGCAGCTCAGTTCAGCACAGCCTTCTGTAGTGTGAGGGAGATACCATCAAGGAAAGAAATGTCTCATCCTCCACTCGCAGTGTTGTGTGAGGAGGTTTAAACCACGTAATCAACTGTGGACTAAAACCCAGAGGCTCAGGAGAAGACAGCTCTTGGCCACTGCTGTCAAGACCCTGACAACCTCCCTCTGCAGCCCTAAGATATACAACATGATATCTGATGGAGGAATGCACCATGCAAAAGGGGAGGTAAGCACGGTACCTTGAAGACCCCATAAATCAACAATGAGAGCATTTGTCTGTAAATAATTCAGAAACTCCTGAGATGCATTTAAGGTTGTAAATTGGACAGTCTCGTCAATTTGGGGATTCACAATTTTCCATACAGGCTTGGTATATAAAGTGTTTGGAAGATCATAAATTCTGTACCTGAGAAAAGAACAGAAAACATAACTCAAAACCATAGGGAAACATTTCTAAAGGAAAGTATCAGATAAGCAGTAGCCTGCTTTGTTTAGTTGATAAGGCGTGCATGCTCAGTTGTGACCAATTCTGCAACCCCATGGCCGGCCAGGCTCTGCTGTCAATGGACTTTTGCAGGCAAAAACACTGGAGTGGGTTGCCATTTAGTTGATAAAAGATGACCTACAATTGATTCTCCTGATTGCCACCTCCAATATCTCAGCTATTCAACAGAGATATCATTACATAGATAATACTTATTAAAAGCCTAACAAAAAGAGAAAAGGATTTTGATACTTTCTACTTAGATAATCTAAAGTTATTAATTTTCCACAGTGGTTTGTTTTTTGTCCTTCAAAATCTCCCTTCTTTATTGTTTCATCTTTTAGTATCCTTTTAGCCCAATTAGTTTAAGCATATTTGGTGCCCCTATCATATAGTCACACACGGTCCTTTTGTTTCCAACTAAAAAAAGAAAAGAAACCCAATCATCCTACTTTGATAACACAGGTTCACTAGATGCTCTTTCTGATAATTCCTGACTCTTGGCTTCAATTACTTAGAAGAATCAGTACATGTTGACCTGTACACAGTGACCAGGAGGGACATGTAACTTCTCCCTCTGTTAAGCAGAAAGAGGAAATAGTCATTTGGAAGTTGAACAAGCAGAAAAACTTAAGGAAATGTCACGATCAACTCATTCTTAAAACTTGAGGAAAGGTTCCCTCCCACCAGGGCACACAGGCCGGGTGGTTCACGTTCAGCAGCTTGGCGGGGCAGGCTGGTACCCCATCTGAACACCCCTCTCCGCATCTTCCTTTAGCCACTTGGTGCCAAGGCATTGCACAAGGCGAATCTGGAAATCCATCCTCTTGCCCAGCAGGTCCACTGGGTCAGTAACCACATCTTCCTCACCACGTGCTCTATAAACAGAAGAGGTAAATATTGATCACAGGTTACCCTGGGCCCAAGCAAGTGAGACTGATGTCGGTGAAGATTACATAGACGCCTTGTATGTATCAGTCACTCAGTCATGGTGGACTCTTTGTGACCCCATGGACTGCAGCCGGGCAGGCTCCTCTGTCCATGGAATTCTCCAGGCAAGAATGCTGGAGTGAGTAGCCATTCCCTTCTCCAGGTATCCTGACCCAGGAATCGAAGCCAGGTCTCCTGCATCATTGCAGGTGGATTCTTTGCAATCTGAGCCACCAGGGAAGCCCTAAGAGACAGCAAAATTCTCTGAAGGAAGGATGGGTAATATTACCAGCTATAGAATTCATTCATTCAAGAGACATATCACAAGAGCCCAGTCTGCTCTTGTACTTCAAGATATGGACTTTCTCAAAGAGGAGACAGGAATATAACAGCTTCCTGCAATAAATGCACCCAGGTGTGGATCCCAGACTGCCATTGAAGATTTAGGTAGGTTCCCCAGTGGGCAGAGGGGCTGCCACCGAGAGAAAGCCAGCTGGCTGGCCACAGGCAGCCTCCAGGTGTCATTCTCCTTGTGAACCCTTCACAGTCCAGAGTCAACTCCAGGCCCACAGGCTCAGAAACCAGTTTAGACAGCTTTCCAACAGGGTACTTCTCTCACACCAACTGAGCTCACAGAGATTGAAACCTGTAAACTGTAATGCCACTTTACTAATTCAGAGTGAGAAACACAACCATCAGGCAGCCTAGGAGCCTGGGGTAGCAAAATGCCCAGGAAGTTACTTAGAGTTCAATAAAGACAGCGAGGCACTGGTCATCTTAGTCTTTTAGTCACAAGACTTGGCAGTTTTGTTCCTCACTTGTTGACTGTTTCTTCTTCAGAAAGACAAAAAGTTTGCATCAGCTAGCCCCTGAGGACACTGGCACCAGACCAGGCCTCCTGGTGGCCTCTTAGAATTGCCAAGAGGTGTGAGCTTTCGTAAAAACTCTCTCAACTGCCTTTGGCCCAAAGAGAGGAAACAGGGAGACAACCTCTGTGTGTGTGTAAGTCTCTCAGTCATGTCCGACTCTATGTGACCCCATGGACTGTAGCCTGCAAGGCTCCTCTGTCCATGGAATTCTCCAGGCAAGAATACTAGAGTGGGTTGCCATTCCCTTCTCCAGGGGATCTTGACCCAGGGATCAAACCCAGGTCTCCTGCACTGCAGGTGGATTCTTTACTATCTGAGCCACCAGGGAAGCCCCAGAGACAGCCCGAGGGGACAGTAAAGGTTATACAGTGGAGTTAGCACAAAGATCAGATAACAGCTCAGAATGGGGCCACAGAAGGAAACAAAGATACCACAGTTCCTTCCTTGAGAAAAGGAGCAAAGAAATTAACCGAGCCTGTCCAGGGAGGCAGGGTGAGCTACAAAATCAGCTTCCTGCTTCTGGTGCTTGGGCGTGGTCAGCAAGGCTGAGGACTAATGCTGGAAAGAACAAATGTGTGTGGTGGGTCCCAGACCTCACGGGCGCCAGGAAGGGCGGGGGAGGGTGGAAGGTTCTCTACAGACCCAGATCTCTGGGCTTGTGTCTGTGTTTCCTTCTACTACAGTCCTGCCTCTGCAGGGTATTCTCTAGGGCAGTGTGAGCTGCTCAAAGACTGCTGGATGTGGGGTTTTAAATAGTCCAGGTCAGCTGATTTGGCTGCCTTGGCAAAATCAGATATGATGAGGCCAAATTATGAATGAACGAGCTCATTTGTTTGTCTCAGGAGTGACCTCTTCAGGGCACCAAGTTCTCCCCTTCCAGGAGAACTCAGGCTTGCTGTGACTTTTCTGTGTGACCCAGAACTAGACAAGGGGGTGGCAGAGATACCCACTGTCCTGTCGGGGAGCAGGGGCTTATGTGGATATGCAACACTGCCTCTTCCAGCCCGTCACAGTTCAGAAATTCCACTTGTTCCTCGAACTTCATGCAGTAGGCAAGGGACTGGAGCCAGATGTGAGCGGAGCCCAGGTGAACAACTTCTACAGGATCCCAGAAAGGGTCATCTTCCTGGGCTACCTGGCTGTCTTCTCCATCAAGAAAACGCTGGTAAAGTTCCTCCATTAGGAATTTCCTATTGATAAATTTGGCTTTTGACCAAATCCACACCTGGAAACACAAGGGTACATCATCAATACTTGATTCCATCTGCTGCTCTAACAATTCATTTCTATGGTTTTCCCAGCATGCTCTCTGATGGGTTGGGTTTTGGGTACCTAAGACCAATGACAGTCTCATCAAACTCAGCTTTGGTGAGGATCTTCAAGAGCACTACATTCATTGCTGACCTATCTACTTCAGCTTTGCTGGATCCCAGGAAATGACTTAGAGGAAATGATGGATTTAGAGAACACTTTCCCAGGAGAAATGAAAGTTTGAGCTTGTGGTATACAGAAGAAAGACCTTCAGAGATATCCATGTCCCAGTCTCTGGAGCCTGTGAATATGTTATCTTACATGGCAAAGAGGAATTAAGATTGCTTATCAGCCGACCTTAACATAGGGAGATTAGCTTGCATTTTGCAGATGGACCCAGTGTAATCACATGGGCCTTAAAGATAGAAGAGGGAGGCAGAAGAGGTCAGAGAAAGAGAGATGGCAACAGAAGCAGGGTCAGGGATGCTATGTGGATAACTTTGAAGATGGCCATCAGCCAAGGAATGTAAGTGGCTCTAGAAACTTGAAAAAGCAACAAAACATATTCTCCCCTCAAGCCTCCAGAGAGCAAAACATCCCTCCCGACACCTTGCTTTTAACCCAGCGACATCTGTGTTGCACCTTTTACAAATTCATTTATTTATTTCATTTATTTTTGGTTGCGCTGGACTTTCTTTGTGTGGACTTTCTCTAATTGTGCTGAGTGGGGGCTACTCTCGTCGCGATGCATGGGCTTCTCACAGCAGTGACTTTTCTCGTTGCAGAGCACAGGCTCCAGGCACGCAGGCCTCACACAGTTGAGCACCCCGGCTCGGCAGTTGCAGCTCCTGGGCTCTAGCTGGGGCACATGGGCTTCACTGCTCCACAGCATATTGAATCTCCCCAGTCCAGCAATCAAACCTTTGTCCCCCGCAGTGGCAGGCAAACTCTTATCCACTGCACCACCAGAGAAGTCCTGTGTTGGGCTTTTAACCTACTGAACTAGAAGATAATAAATTGGTGTGCTCACACCCAGGGAGCAGAAAATCCAGGAAAAGAGCCTGGCCCCTCAGTAGGTGAGGGACAGGGCCTCATACCAACAGTGATTACTGAGACAGTGGACAGAAGCATAAGCCAAAATAAGAAGAATTCCAGGTAGGCAGAAAATTGCTTGATGATAAATGCCACATCAGAAGTGGTTACCAGGAGGCGTGGCCACCACGGAGGAGTAGGAAGGTCCTGAGCTTGCCTCCTGTCGGCACGCCAAAATTAGAACTATTTACAGAGCAGCTGTTGGTGAGGAAGAACTAAAGATTAGCAGAAAGGATCCCTGGCAACTGAAGGTAGAAAGAGGGTGAGTAGGAGGGGCAAAGATACAACATAATCAAGACCCACCCCCAGGTGGGCAACTCACAAACAGGAGGATGATTACCATTACCGAGGTTCTCACCAAGGAGAGGTGTCTGAGCCCCACATCCGGCACCCTGGCCTGGGAGTCCTGCACTGGGAAGACCAGCCTCCAGAATGTTTGCCTTTGAAGGCCAAGCCGGGCTTATTTTCAGGAGAGTTAGAGGGCTATGGGAAATGTAGACTTCACTCTTAAAGTGAAAGTGTTAGTCACTCAATTGTGTCTGACTCTTTGGACTGTAGCCCGCCAGGCTCCTCTGTCCATGGAATTCTCCAAGCAAGAATACTGGAGTGGGTTGCCATTCCCTTCTCCATTCCTGGGATCAAACCTGGGTCTGCTGCATTGCAGGCAGATTCTTTACTGTCTGAGCCATCAGGGAAGCCCCTCACTCTTAAAGCGCTCATGCAAAATCTCACGTGTTCCAAAATCCAGTGGATAGGTAGTAATTTGAAATATGCCTGGGTCAGATGCCCTGGCTGATCTTGGAGAACCTCCTGGAGAGACAAGAGGCAAGTAGAGCTCCCCCGGGGGACACAGATGCTGATGGAAGCCTTGGGAAGGGCGGGGAGGGTTGTTCTACCAAGAGGATACAAGTGCTGACAAGCACTGGTTTGAGTCTTCCCTCTAGTTTATTAGGCCTGGGATCTGGCCCTGTGCACCAGCTAGTCAGCACCAGGCCTAGGTTACCTCAGGCCAAGCAGGCAGTGGCAGGGGTACAGCCCCAACCACCAGTGGGCTGTTTCCTAAGGAGCCCCTGAACCCCCAGCTGCCAGGGGACCCAGCCCCATCCACCAGAGGGCCCAGGCCCCAGCCCTGCCTAGTAGTGCACCAAAACCAGCTCTAGGACCTGCAGGACCATGCAACCAGAGCCTGCAGGACACAGCCTCACCCAGGTCCACAGCAGCTCCAGGACCTGCAGGACTCTGCAGCCAGAGACCTAAGACCTGGCTTCACCAGCAGGCCAGCGCTAGCCCTGGGACCCCACAAGCCTCACCCCAGCCCACCAGTGAGCCCACGGCAGCTCTAAGAAGCTTGGGCATCTCAAGAGCTGCCTCAGGATCCAGCTCCACTCACCAGTGGGCTGACACCATCAGTGGGACACCCCAGGTCCCACAGGTAGCCACATCAGGAACCGGCCTCACCCACCTATACGCAATAATACTGCTGAGACGCCTGGCCCTGCAAACAGAACCCAGCTCCATTCCATTCATCAGTGGGCCAGGACTAGCCCAGGACCCCTGGGGCTCCACAGCCAGCCACCTCATTACCCAGCCCCAACCACAAGCACCTGGCAACCTCCAAAAAGCAGGCCCTAGAAACCAACCAGACCAGGAGGCAGCCATGCCTACCAGACCACCCACAGTAGTCATCCCACTGCAACAGAAGGGCCACACAGCCCATGTGGGAGGCACCCCTAGAGCATACAGCTCTG
>SJYQ01000256.1:96127-112960 GCA_006410935.1 Redunca redunca | reverse complement strand
ATTACAAAAGAGAAAATTCATTAACTCAAAAAGTCTAGTATTGCTAAACTTCAAACTACTATATTTCCTTTTCTGTATTCCAAATACATTGATTAATATATTCCCAGGTGCCTAAGGATATGGAGGCCTGGCGGCAATCATTAACTCGACAATGAGAAAAGGCCTATGCTAATTAAGACTTTAAAAATACTCCAAAACTCTCTGTGCTGTTTATTGAGTGGTAGTAAACAATCATGTGAGTAGTGGCAAGAGTATAGATAATCCTGTCACACAAGCTAGTCTGTCAGCAGAGAGGTTTGACCTGAGACACCCTTGTCACACCCAGGACAGGGAATTAGCAGCAATTATTGACACAACAAATGAAAAACCTTTCACCAATATCATTCCTAACCAACCCACTATACTAATAATTTCCAACTCCCCCAAATAATTTGCCTTTAGTAAGTCTAAAACATCTTGTTCCTCCCAGGTTGGGAGGCTGTAAACAATCACATGTGGCTGGACAAACCTATACAGGTGAGCTAGATAACCTTCAGAGGAGTCCGTAAGCTGAAACACTCTTTCTCACGCCCAGGAATTTTTATTGCCTTAAAGCTGCACGTTAACTCCTTCTCCTAGAGAAATGGTTATGGGGGAGAGCCCCCCGTAAAGTCAAAGGTTTAAGTGAGAGCATAAAACAGACTCTGGTTTTGGGGTAGATGCTCCAGAACAGGGGGTTTCCTGAGGCTCGATCAGCCCTTTGCGTATGCCAAGCCTCCTTCCTCATGACCTTTGCCATGGACGGAGTTCCTCACGCTGGCTCCCAGCATATGTCCTCTTCTGGAGCAGAGGTCGGAACCTAAGGTTTCGTCTCCAGTGCTGGCACGGACTTTGGGGTTCCTCTGGAATCTCCACAGGGGAATCAGGCCTCGTCTCAAATGGAACCCTGCATGTCCACTTTGCATCAGAGCTGTAGCAGCAGTGACAGGCTTCCCATCGAGCTGACACAGGGATCTGGGTCTTTCACTCGAGGCTTTCCCACAGGGCTCTCACACGTGCCACGGTGGTGTGAGTCGATACTCAGGGTGACTTTCGAGGCAGTACAGGGAAATCAGGTTCCTCTGGAGTGGACTGAGACTTATGGGGGCCTTTTGGAATGGTGGCACTACACCTGGAGTTCCTCTCGACTTTCCTGTGGAGAGCGACTCCAACTGAGGTGTGACGGGAATGCCGGGAAACCTTGAAAGACGAAGCAGGGAATGAGACCCCTATCTCGAGGAAAAGCAGAAAACGGGGCTACACTGGATTTTGCTGGAACCCTCGGTGTTCCTCTCGAGAGGAGAGGGGTATTACGGGGAACTTCTTGAGTTGCTACAAGGGTGTGAAGAACCCCTTAGAGGTTCAACAGGGAAGGTGTGATTTCCCTGGAGAGGCCCAAGAGGAAAAGGGCCTCATCTCGCCTGGAGGTGAGAGCCTCCTGGTTTTACTCGAGTTGCGGCAGGTTCCTCTCGAGTTACGAGGGGGACTTCAGGGACCTGCTCGTGTGGCCTCAGGAGAGGCCAGACACCATGAGAGGTTCGAGGGGCCACGAAGGATTCTTCTCCATCCGGTGCCAGGTCCTAAGTCCTCGTCTGGAGCGAGACCAGAAAGGAAGTTTCCTCTCCAGGGCTGACATGGAATTTGGGGTTCCTCTGGAGTCTCCACAGGGGTGTCAGGCCTCATCTTGAGTAGAGCCATGCACGTCAGTTTGCCTCCTGAGCTGTAGCAGCAGTGTCAGTCTTCCCGGCATTTTGACACAGGGACCTGTGTCTTTCCCTCGAGGCTTTTGCACAGGGCTGTCCCACGTGTTACTGTGGTGTGAGTCGATCCTCGATGTGACAGTTGACGCAGTGCAGGGAAATCAGGTTCCTCTGGAGAGGGCTGTGATATTTCGGGGTCTTTTGGAATGGTGGCATGACCCCTGGAGTTCCTCTCGACTTGCCTGTGGAGAGCGCCTCATCTTAAGATGGGACAGGAACACTGGGAATACATTCCCTAAGAAGCAGGGAAAGGAAGAATCATCTCGAGTGGAGAAGGGGGCAACGGGGCTCTTCTTGAGTGGTGGCGGGACCCTTGGTGTTCCTCTCAAGTGGAGACGTGTATGTCGGGGAACTTTTTGAGTTGCTGCGAGGGTTTGAAGGAACTTCTTGAGGTTCAAGAGGGAACTTGCGGTTTCTCTCGTAACACTGCAGTGGAAAAGGGCCTCATCACGCGTGGAGAGAAGAACCTCCCTGTTTTTCTCGACTTGTGGCAGGTTCCTCTCGAGTTACAATGGGGACCTCAGGGACTGGCACACGTGGCCTCAGGAAAGGCCATTCTCCATGTGAGTGGCGAGGGACCTCTCAGGAATCCACTCCAGTCGGTGCCGGGACCTATGTCCTCTGCTGGAGCAGAGGTCGGAACCTGGGGTTTCGTCTCCAGTGCTGGCACAGACTTTGAGGTTACTCTGGAGTCTCCACAGGGGAATCAGGCCTCGTCTCTAATGGAGCCCTGCATGTCCGCTTTGCTTCCGAGCAGTAGCAGCAGTGTCAGGCTTCCCGTCGAGTTGACACAGGGACCTGGGTCTTGCACTCGAGGCTTTCCCACAGGGCTGTCACAAGTGCCACCATGGTGTGAGTCGATACTCGTGGTGACATTTGAGGCAGTACAGGGAAATCAGGTTCCTCTGGAGTGGACTGAGACTTTCGAGGGGTCTTTTGGAATGGTGCCACTACACCTGGAGATCCTCTCGACTTGTTGAGAGCGCCTCCACTTGAGGTGTAAGGGGAATGCCGAGAAACCTTGACTGACGAAGCAGTGAATGATACCCTTATCTCGAGGGAAAAGCGGGAAACAGGGTTCCTCTGGAGTTTGCTGGAACCCTCGGTGTTACTCTCAAGTGGAGAGGGGTATGTTGGGGAACATCTTGAGTTGCTACAAGAGTATGAAGAACCCCTTGGAGGATCAAGAGGGAAGGTGTGATTTCCCTTGAGACGCCGCAGCGGAAAAGGGCCTCACATCACCCGGAGGGGAAAGTCTCCTGGTTTTTCTCGAGTTGGGGCAGGTTCCTCTCGAGTTCTGACGGGGACCTCAGAGACCTGCTCGTGTGGCCTCAGGAAAGGCCAAACACCATGCGAGGTTCGAGGGGCCTCTTGGGATTATTTTATATCCAGAGCCGTGTCTTAAGTCCTGGTCTGCAGTGGAGACCGGAAAGGTGGTTTCCTCTTCAGGGCTGACTTGGATCTTGAGGTTCCTCTGGAGTCTCCACACGGGTGTCAGGCCTCGTCTCGAGTGGAGCCATGCACATCAGTTTGCCTCCTGAGCTGTAGCAGCAGTGTCAGTCTTCAAGGCGTGTTGACACAGGGATCTGATTCTTTTCCTCGAGGCTTTTCCACAGGGCTGTCCCACGTGTCACCGTGGTGTGAGTCGATCCTCGGTGTGATAGTTGAGGCAGTGCAGGGAAATCAGGTTCCTCTTGAGAGGGCTGTGATATTTGGGGGTCTTTGAGAATGGTGGCACGAATCCTGGAGTTCCTCTCTACTTGCCTGTGGAGAGCGCCTCCACTAAAGATGGGACAGGAACACCGGGAATCTATTCCCAACGAAGCAGTCAAAGGAAGAATCATCTCGAGTGGATGAGGGGGCAACGGGGCCCTTCTTGAGTCGTGGTGGGACCCTCGGAGTTCCCCTCGAGTGGAGACGGTTATGACGGGGAACTTCTTGTGATGCTGCAAGGGTTGGAAGGACCTTTTCCAGGTTCAGGAGGGGAAGGTGTGGTTTCTCTCGTGACGCTGCAGAGGAAAAGCGCCTCATCTCGCCTGGAGTGGAAAACCTCCTCATTTTTCTCGAATTGCAGCAGGTTCCTCTCGAGTTAAGACGGGGACCTCAGGGACCTGCTCGTGTGGCCTCAGGAAAGGCCAGACATCATGCGAGGTGTGAAGGGCCTCTCGGGATTATTCTCCAGTCGGTGTCGGGTCCTATGTCCTCGTCTGGAGCGAAGACCGGAAAGCAGGTTTCCTCTCCAGAACTGACATGGATCTTGGGGTTCCTCTGGAGTCTCCACAGGAATGTCAGGCCTCATCTCGAGTGAACCATGCACGTCAGTTTTCCTCCTGAGCTGTAGCAGCAGTGTCAGTCTTCCCAGTGTGTTGACACAGAGATCTGTGTCTTTCCCGAGAGGCTTTTCCACAGGGTTGTCCCACGTGTCATCGTGGTGTGAGTCAATCCTCGGTGTGACAGTTGAGACAGTGCAGGGAAATCAGGTTCCTCTGGAGAGGGCTTTGATATTTGAGGGTCTTTTGGAATGGTGGCACGACCCCTGGAGTTCCTCTCGACTTGCCTGTGGAGAGTGCCTCCTCTTCCAATGGGACAGGAACACCAGAAATCCATTCCCGACAAAGCACGGAAAAGAACAATCATCTCGATCGGAGGAGGGGGCAACGGGACACCTGTTGAATGGTGTCGGGACACTCGGTGTTCCTCTCAAGTGGAGAAAGGTATGACGGGGAACTTCTAGAGTTGCTGCGAGTGTCGGTAGGACCTTTTCGAGGATCAAGAGGGAAGGTGTGGTTTCTCTCGTGATGCCGCAACAGAAATGTGCCTCATCTCGCCTGGAGTGGAGGACCTCCTGGTTTTTCTCGACTTCTGGCAGGTTCCTCTCGAGTTACGATGGGGACCTCAGAGACCGGCATGCATGGCCTCAGGAAAGGCCATTCTTCATGCGAGTGGCGAGGGACTTCTCGGGAATCCACTCCAGTCGGTGCCGGGATCGCTGTCCTCTTCTGGAGAGGGGGTTGGCTCCTGAGGTTTCGTCTCCACTGCTGGCACAGACTTTGGTGTTCCTCTGGAGTCCCCACAGTGGAATCAGACCTCATTTCGAATGGAGCCCTGCATGTCCCCTTTGCTTGCGAGCTGTAGCCACAGTGTCAGGCTTCCCGTCAAGCTGACACAGGCATGTGGGTCTTTCACTCGAGGTTTTCCCACAGGGCTGTCACACGTGCCACCGTGGTGTGAGTCGATACTCTGGGTGACATTCGAGGCAGTACAGGGAAATCAGGTTCCTCTGGAGTGGACAGAGACATTTGGTGGTCTTTTGCAATGGTGGCACTACACCTGGATTTCCTCTCGACTTTCCTGTTGAGAGTGCCTCTACTTGAGATGTGAAGGGAATGCCGGGAAACCTTGACCGACAAAGCAGGGAATGAGAGTCTTATGTTGAGGGAAAAGCGGGAAACGTGGCTCCTCTGGAGTTTGCTAGCGCCCTCGGTGTTCCTCTCGAGTGGAGAGGGGTATGTTGGGGAACTTCTCGAATTGCTACAAGGCTGTGAACAACCCCTTGGAAGTTCAAGAGGGAAGGTGTGATTTCCCTCAAGACGCCACAGCGGAAAAGGGCCTTGTCTCGCCTGGAAGGCAGAGCCTCCTGGTTTTTCTCGAGTTGTGGCAGGTTGCTCTCCAGTTATGATGGGGTCCTTGGAGATCTGCTCGTGTGGCCTCAGGAAAGGCCAGAAACCATGCGAGGTGCGAGGGGCCTCTCGGGATTCTTCTCCAGTCGGTGCTGGGTCCTAAGTCCTCGTCTGGAGCGGAGACTGGAAAGGAGGTTTCCTCTCCAGGGCTGAAATGGATTTGGGGTACCTCTGGAGTCTCCACAGGGGTGTCAGGCCTCGTCTCAAGTGTAGACATGCACGTCAGTTTGCCTCCTGAGCTGTAGCAGCAGTGTCAGTCTTCCCGACATGTTGACACAGGGATCTGTGTCTTTCCCTCGAGGCTTTTCCACAGGGGTGTCCCACGTGTCACCATGGTGTGAGTCGATCCTCGTTGTGACAGTTGAGGCAGTGCAGGGAAATCAGGTTCCTCTGGAGAGGGCTGTGATGTTTGGCGGTCTTTTGGAATGGTGGCACGACACCTGGAGTTCCTCTCCACTTGCTTGTGGAGAGCGCCTCCTCTTCCGATGGGACAGGAACACCGGGAATCCAATCCCAACGAAGCAGGGAAAGAAAGAATCATCTCGAGCGGAGGAGGGGGAAACAGAGCTCCTCTTGAATTTGCTGGAACCCTAGGTGTTCCTCTCGAGTGGAGGGGGGTATGTTGGGGAACTTCTTGAGTTGCTGCAAGGGTGTGCAGGACCCCTTGGAGGTTTAAGAGGGAAGGTGTGATTTCCCTGGAGATGCCGCAGCGGAAAAGGGCCTCATCTCGCCTGGAGGGGAGAGCCTCCTTCTTTTTCTCGACTTGCGGCAGGTTCCTCTCGAGTTACGACGGAGACCTCAAGGACCTGCTCGTTTGGCCTCAGGAAAGGCCAGACACCATGCGAGGTGCGAGGGGCCTCTCGGGATTCTTCTCCAGATGGTGCGGGTCCTAAGTCCTCGTCTGAAGCGGAGACAAGAAAGGAGGTTTCCTCTCCAGGGCTGACATGGATCTTGGGGTTCCTCTGGAGGCTCCACAGGGGTGTTATGCCTCATCTCGAGTGGAGACATGCACGTCATTTTCAATCCTGGGCTGCAGCAGCAGTGTCAGTCTTCTGGGCGTGTGGACAGAGAATCTGTGTCTTTCCCTCGAGGCTCACTCCCAGTGAGTGCTACAGATGCAGGACCCACGGACCCACTGAGGGGAGATCGAGACCTGAGACTTCCCTTCCCAAAGACACCTGGCCAGCTGGGTACTGGCCAGCACACTGGGCATATCGGACCTCTGTGCCTGCAAGACACCCAGCCACAGGCACTGATGTCCCACCCCCTCAGCAAGAACATCCACCTCCACATGCACCTGCACCTGTACCTCCTCTGGCTTTGGCAGGAGAACTCGAGTCAGGGGATGAGTCACCACCTCTGCAGGGAGAGTCTGTCCTGGCTCCTGCCCAAGCCGAGAGACCCACGATTTCTGAAACACCCCTGCAGGGATGAATGTCCCCCACTCTGGACAGAGACTCGGAGCCCTTTCTAGAAACACCTCGTCCAGGGAAGCGGTTGGCTCTGCAGCCTCCGTCCCTGCTTCCTGTGGATGCCATGAACTCGCTCCCCACCCAGGGCAGATTGAGTGCCCTTCCCCTGAGCTTATTTGCATCTGGTTTGTGTGCCGTTTTCTTGTGATGTCTTATTTTCTTATGGCTTTATGTATTTTTTTCTGTTAAGTTTTTATTAATAAATTTTACTTTAATTGATGCAATTTGGGAATAGTATGGTCTTCACAATGCTGTGAAACCATCACTTATGTCTACATTCGCACTTTTTTATTCTATCCCCCCACTTCCCAGCAAAGCCTGGATTCATGTCAAGCACTCCCCATTCCTCCCTCCCCCACCTGGCAACATTTAGTCTTCTTCTTTCTCCATTTCTTCCCATGCTTTTGGTGTCTGCAATCAATGCCAATCACTGAAATGATAGAAAAATTGATGTTTTTTTCTGACAGAAAGGGAAGGTTATAGGCACCTAGTCTTTTTAGACACTTTGCAGTCCCATGGTTTTTACAGTCCATGGAGTTATCTAGGCCAGAATAATGGAGTGGGTAACTTTTCCATTCTCCAGGGGATTTTTCGGACTCTCCACATATTGTAAGACTAAACTTGAGAATTATTGTTTTTATTTCATATGATGTAGCCTTTGGGTAACTGAAAGGAGAGTGTAGGTACTTTCAGGATGTCATCTGCAAAACGAAGCCCTTTTGGCAAATGTGGTCCGAACCTCCAGGTAGGCATTGCTGTTGTACATGTGACATCTCAGCCAGAAGGGAGATGTGGAGCTCTTCCTGTTCCACAAACAAATTCACAGAAGAAGCCAAAAGAGAGAGCTGGAAAGTGAACAACACCAACGACCAAAAAGTGTTCCTCATTGGACAAAGCTAGAGAAAATCCAACATCCTATGGCCCAAAAACACTCTTGGAAATGAATGTTCAGTAAGGAAGAGAAGAAACATTGTGAGGGTGGACAAGCCATGCCCATAGGCAGTGTAGATTCGAGACAGCCTGACCTCTCAGATGAAGACACATGCCCGTGTAAACCCTTTGCAGCAGCAGCAATGGTCATCACCATGTAAGCATTTAGTCTGGTGTCAACATGCCCCAGGTACTACAAGAGGGAGCAGACCTGGGTCTCTTCCTCTGCCCCACATCCCACCCTCAGGAAGGCAGCTGGCTCAGCCATGAGCTACGACCACTTCCAGGGTAGACTCCACCTTCTCTTTTGTATGCACCATGAACCTGCACACTGTGAGCCTTCAAAACCTCAAGAAACTCACCCCATCCTCACTAGAGCCAGAAGCCTCCCCTGGCATCCAAATGCCTGTGGAGTCACTTTGGCCCAAGCCCTAGTTCTCGACTCCTGGTGCCTACTTCAGCCTTTACAGTGTGAATAATTAGATCCTTTAAACGCAGATTCCCAGCTGTTAGATCTGAGCTTTGGATTCACAGTCAACTCTGTCCCTCCCATGGCAGCCAGGTGGGCCACCATGCAGGCAAAGGAGCACATGAGCTGTGTTTCAAGGGAGGCATTAGAAGGACAGCAGTGGATACAATATGTTGCAAACTGAAGGAGGGTCCCTGTGCATCTCAGAAAAGGCCTCTGGTGCGCAAATGTGGAGGAGGGCCTCAATCGTGCAAAGGAAAGAGAGATACTCAGGGCCAAAGGCTCTGGGCCTCTCCTTTAGCAGCTCCAGTGGTAGCCTGTGAATATTGGACAGCCAGTATGGTCACATGAGCATGACTAATTCCTTCAGAAACAAGAGAAATAGAGCAGGGTGTGGGAGGACCCGGAGGGTGTGGTGGGGTGGATGAAGGGAGGTGCAATTACTTTCTTCAGTGCAAACTGATTTTGTGAGTCTCCGAGCTGCCAGACGGCAGTTATCAAGTCAGGTACCCACAGCACCCAGTGTGGGCCGGGTGCCTTAGGCCCTGTCACACGGACAAGCTGCACCATGTGGCCTCCCTGAGTTCTAACAGAAGGAACTGCGGGGTTTGTCTGGGTACACACTTCCTTGCTATAGCTGAGTTACTCCCTTCTTAGAGTCCCAGTTTTGTCCTATAGAATAAGGACATTGATTGCTACCTTAGCAGGTTAAACCTGTGAAGACTCTAGGGTAATCCTACAATTAGTTGCTGGTCATAAGAGATATTGGGCTTCCCTGATACCTCAGCTGGTCAAGTATCCTCCTGCATTGCAGGAGAGCCCAGTTTGATTCCTGGGTCAGGAAATCCTGATCTGCTGCAGAAGAGTCAGGCTACCCAGTCCAATATTCTTGGGCCTCTTTGTGGCTCAGCCGGTAAAGAATCTGCCTGCATGCGGAGACCTGAGTACGACCCCTGGGTTTGGAAGGTCCCCTGGAGAAGGCAAAGGCTGCCCCTTCCAGTGTTCTTGCCTGCACAATTCCATGAATCCTATAGTCTATGGGGTCACAAAGAGTCGGACACGACTGAAGGACTTGTCCCTTCACTTTCAAGAGAGATCCCCTGAATCCAGATTAGACTGGAGTCTCCCAGTGCCATCTGGCATTTCTTACCTAAAGCCAGCCAAAACCCATACACTTGCATTTGCAGGGTCTCCACTTTGCCCGCTGGACAGAAAAACCAGCGAGATTCCACAAGCTCACAGATAATCAGGACTCACAGGCAGATATTATCCCTCCGGTTTCAGGTGGAGCTTCGGGACCACAGCAGGAGCCAGCGCTCTCAAAACCTGGGCTCAGCAGCGCCCTCATTCTCAAGCCAGTGCCTCTGCCCTGACAGGGGCAGAAAGGTCACCAATCGCCCCAGGCTGACCTCATGCTCCTCCCACTGCTGTAGACCGACCTCACAAGCCCCGCCCCGCCCCTTCCAGCAGACCCAGGGCTCCTCTTCCCCTTGATTGCAGCCTGAGTCCCGGCCCTGGGCCCCAATAGGTCTCTGCCCAAGTCCTGAGCCCATCACAGTAGCCAGGGAGGATGGAGCACACAGATTGCACAGATTCAGGTCGTGTGACCATACTCTCCAGGACACCTGTGAGGCCCTCATCATATGTCAGGGGTGGAGAGAGTGCGATGCCCCAAGAGCAGGGCTGAGAATCAGGTCACTGTGTCCTTGTGCTCCATGTCCTGGGACGAGCTTGCACAACGTCTCTGCACAGCACTTTGTTCTCTGCAGACAAAATATTCATGACACACCTATCATGACACACAGTTTCACGCAACACTATTCAAGGGAGCAAGGCCTCCAGTTTGAAGATAGCTTTGGAGATCCCCCTCCTAGCATCTAGGCTTCTTCTGTGTGTCATAGTAGAATAATTGATTCAGTGAAAAAATACCCACTAGCACCACCACATGCTGCTCTGTGTTTTCAGGATTCTTGCCTGTTCTGAGTAGAGGACATGTTCCAGGGGCCCCTCCAATGGAGTGATTTTTTTCCAAGGAAACCTCTGAGACACTGAATCCCTCAATCACGTTGCTGTATGCCTTAAAGTAACAAATCTTTAAAAATGCATAATACCTCGATTATAAAGTAAGGTATTCACTCATCAAAAATTGTTATAAAATGTGTCAAGTTTTCCTTTCAATTTTTGGTTCTTCGTATGTGTCTTAATTGCTATGGTGGTGTTTTGTGAGGCAGGGATCCGACTTATTTTCCCAGTGGGTGCAAAATAACCCCAATGGGCCTCCTCTCTTCCTTTACATATTCAGTTCAGTTCAGTTGCTTAGTCGTGTCCGAATCTCTGCGACCCCATGAATTGCAGCATGCCAGGCCTCCCTGTCCATCACCAACTCCCGGGGTACACTCAGACTCACGTCCATCGAGTCCGTGGTGTCATCCAGCCATCTGATCCTCTGTCGTCCCCTTCTCCTCCTGCCCCCCAAACCCTCGCAGCATCAGAATCTTTTCGCATGAGGTGGCCAAAGTACTGGAGTTTCAGCTTTAGCATCATTCCTTCCAAAGAAATCCCAGGGCTGCCCTCACTCAGAATGGACTGGTTGGATCTCCTTGCAGTCCAAGGGACTCTCAAGGGTCTTCTCCAACACCACATTTCCAAAGCATCAATTCTTTGGCACTCAGCTTTCTTCACAGTCCACCTCTCACATCCATACATGACAACTGGGAAAACCATAGCCTTGACTAGACAGAACTTTGTTGGCAAAGTAATTAATGTCTCTGCTTTTGAATATGCTATCTAGGTTGGTCATGACTTTCCTTCCAAGGAGTAAGCGTCTTTTAATTTCATGGCTGCAATCACCATCTGCAGTGATGTTGGAGGCCCCTCAAAATAATGTCTGACACTGTTTCCACAATTCCCATCTATTTGCCATGACGTGATGGGACAGAGGCCATGATCTTAGTTTTCTGAATGTTGAGCTTGAAGCCAATGTTTTCACTCTCCTCTTTCACTGTCATCAAAAGCCTCTTTAGTTCGTCTTCACTTTCTGCCATAGGATGTTGTCATCTGCATCTCTGAGTTTATTGATATTTCTCCCGGCAATCTTGATTGCAGCTCGTGCTTCTTCCAGCCCAGCCTTTCTCTTGATGTTCTCTACATATAAGTTATAGAAACAGGGGGACAATATACAGCCTTGACGTACTCCTTTCCCTATTCGGAACCAGTCTGTTGTTCCATGTCAAGTTCTAACTTTTGCTTCATGACCTGCATATAGGTTTCTCAAGAGGCAGGTCAGGTGGTCTGGTACTCCCGTCTCTTGAAGATTTTCCTACCCTTTATTGTGATCCACACAGTCAAAGGCTTTGGCATAGTCAGTAAAGCAGAAATAGATGTTTTTCTAGAACTCTCTTGCTTTTTCGATGATTCAGCGGATCTTGGCAAATTGATCTCTTGTTCCTCTGCCTTTTCTATAACCAGCTTGAATATCTGGAAGTTCATGGTTCATGAATTGCTGAAGTCTCGCTTGAAGAATTGTTAGCATTACTTTACTAGCACGTGAGATGAGTGCAATTGTGCGGTAGTTTGAGCATTCTTTGGCCTTGGAATGAAAACTGACCTTTTCCAGTCCTGTGGCCACTGCTGAGTTTTCCAAATTTGCTGGCATATTGAGTGCAGCACATTCACAGCATCATCTTTCAGGATTTGAAATAGCTCCACTGGAATTCCATCACCTCCACCACTTTCTTCATAGTGATACTAAGGCCCACTTGACTTCACATTCCAGAAATCCTGATAATAGGTGAGTGATCACACCATCGTGATTGTCTGGGTCGTGAAGATCTTTCTGGTACAGTTCTGTGAATTCTTGCCACTTCTTCTTAATATCTTCTGCTTCTGTTAGGTCCATGCCATTTCTGTCTTTATCGAGCCCATCTTTGCATGAAATGATCCCTTGGTATCTCTAGTTTTCTTGACGAGATCTCTAGTCTTTTCCACTCTGTTATTTTCCTCTATTTCTTTGCATTGTTTGCTCCTGAAGGCTTTCTTATCTCTCCTTGCTATTCTTTGGAACAATGCGTTCAGATGCTTATAGCTTTCCTTTTCTCCTTTGCTTTTCTCTTCTCTTCTTTTCACAGCTATTTGTAAGGCCTCCTCAGACAGCCATTTTGCATTTTTGCATTTCTTTGTCTTGGGAATGGTCTTGATCCCTGTTCCTGTACAATGTCATGAACCTCCCCTCCGTCCATAGCTCATCAGGCACTCTATCAGATCTAATCCGTTAAATCTGTTTCTCTCTTCCACTGTATAATCATCAGGGATTTGATTTAGGTAATACCTGAATTGTCTAGTGGTTTTTCCTACTTTCTTCAATTTAAGGCTATATTTAGCAATAAGAAGTTCATGATCTGACCCAGTCAGCTCCCCATCTTGTTTTTGCACACTGTATGGAGCTTCTACACTTTTGGCTGCAAAGAATGTAATCAGTCTGATTTCACTGTTGACCATTTGATGATGTCCATGTATAGAGCCTCTCTTGTGTTGTTGGAAGAGGGTGTTTGCTATGACCAGCGCATTCTCTTGGCAAAATTGTATGATTTGCCCTGCTTCATTCCGTACTCCAAGGTCAAATTTGCCTATTATTCCAGGTGTTTTCTGACTTCCTACTTTTGCATTCCAGTCCCTTAGGATGAAAAGGACAACTTTATTGGGTGTTAGTTCAAAAAGGTCTTGAAAGTCTTCATAGAACCATTCAACGTCAACTTCTTCAGCATTACTTGGGGCATAGGCTTGGATTACCTGATACTGAGTGGTTTGCCTTGGAGAGGAACAGAGATCATTCTGTCATTGTTGAGACAGCATCCAAGTACTGCCCTTCCGATTCTTTTGTTGACTACGATGGCTACTCCATTTCTTCTAAGGAATTTCTGCCCTCACTAGTAGATATAATGGTCATCTGAGTTAAATTCACACATCCCAGTCCATATTAGCTCGCTGATTCCTAGAAAGTCAATGTTCACTTTTTTCATCCCCTCTTTGACCACTTCCAATTTGCCTTAATTCATGAACCTAACATTCCAGGTTCCTATGGAATATTGCTCTTTACAGCATCGGACCTTGCTTGTTTCACCAATCACATCCACAACTGGGTATTGTATCTCCCTAGGCTCTATCCCTTTAGTCTTTCTGGAGTTATTTCTCCACTGGTCTCCAGTAACATATTGGGCCCTTACCGACCTGGGAGTTCCTCTTTCAGTGTCCTCTCATTTTGCCTTTTCATATTGTTCATGTGGTTCTCAAGGCAAGAATACTGAAGTGGTTTGCTATTCCCTTCTCCAGTAGGCCACATTCTGTCAGCCCTCTCCATCATGACCGGTCTGCCTTAGCTGGCCCCTCATGGCATGGCCTAGTTTCATTGAGTTAGACAAAGCTGTGGTCCATGTGATCAGATTGACTAGTTGTCTGTGATTATGGTCTCACTGTGTCTGCCCTCTGATGCTGTCTCACACCTACCATCTTACTTGCGTTTCTCTAACTTGGTCGTGGGGTATCTATTCACCGCTGCTCCAGCAAAGCACAGCCACTGCTCCTTACCTTGCACTAGGGGGATCTCATCAGGGCCGCCCCTCCTGACCTTGAACGTGGAGTAGTTCCTCTTGGGCCCCCAGCAACCACACACAACCATTAATGGTGTTGAAACTACAAATTTGTGTGCCAACCACAAGTAAAGTGAAGTGGCTCAGTCATTTCCTACTCTTTGTGACTCCATGGACTGTCGCCCACCAGGCTCCTCCATCCATGGAATTTTCTAGGCAAGAGTACTGGAGTGGGTTGCCATTTCCTTATCCAGGGGATCTTCCTATCACAGGGATCAAACCAGGGTCCCACATTGCAGGTAGATGCTTTACCATCTGGGCCACCAGGGAATCAAGCTTTCACAAATCAAAAAGATAGTAAACTAAACATAAGAGATGACTTACAAGTCATGTATCTGATAAGCAGTTCCTATGTGAAATAGACTGAGAACAAACAGCACTCAAGTCTCCAAGAAAAAACACATCACCCTTGTCCCATCACCCAACACCAACTCCAACCTAAACACTTGATCTCACTCTAACCTATCCCTAAAACCTAACCCTAACCTAACAATATCCATGTGCATTCAAAGGCATCCATCCATCCACAGGAGAGACAGAAAGAAGGAGAAAAATGAAGACAGAGACTGAATTTCGAAAGGAAAAGAAAGACATGGCTAGAGAGAGACACTGAACCAAAGAGAGGAAATGAGTAGATTTTACAGACCTTTTCATAAATCTATCTGGAAGTTAAAAGCGATGACAGTGCCCATCCACTGCAGAAGTGGGAAAATGACCCAAGCTTATGAGAGTAAAGGAGAAGAATGCAGGGAGCCATTATAGGCTCAGCCACCCACAGAAGCTGAGATGGGGCACTTGAACCAGGACCTCAATGGAAAAAGAGGACCAAAAAGATGGGTCCTCTTTTAACTGAGAGAAGGTGACCTTCCCATCTCCCTTGCAGTCCTCCATTGGGGGTGGGGCCGGGTCCCAAAATAGGAAGGAGGGGAGTGCAGTCGAGTTGTCACAGGGATCTGTGGCTTCCTCTTGAGGGGCCACAGGGCTGCCACACCTGCCATCGTGTTTTGAGTTGATACTCGGGGTGACAGTCGTGTCAGTGTAGGGGAATCCGGTGTTCCTAGAGTGGATTGGGACATCGGTGTCTTTTGGAATGGTGACTCGACCCCTAGAGTTCATCCCGACTTTCAAGTTGAGACCATCTCCTCTTGAGGTGTGATGGAAACGTCGGGATTCCTTTCCAGACGAAGCAGGGAAATGGACCCTCATCTCGAGATGAGGAGGAAGAAACGGGGCTCTTCTTGAGTTGTGGTGGGACCTTCGTTGTTCCTCTCAAGTGGAAATGGGTATGTCGGGGAACTTCTTGAATTGCATCAGGGGTGTCAAGGAGCCTTTGGAGTCTCAAGAGGGAAGGTGGTATTTCTCTTGAGACGCCACAGCAAAAAAGGGCTTCATCTCACGTTGAGGGGAGAATATCCTGGTTTTTCTCGAGTTACGACAGGAAACTTGAGGTTCTTCTTGAGTTACGACGGGTACCTCAGGGACCTGCTCGTGTTGCCTCAGGAAAGTCCATTCTCCATGCGAGTTCCGAGGGGCCTCTCAGGATTCCTCTCCAGTCGGTGCCGGGTGCTAGGTCCTCATCTGGAGCTGAGGCCGGAACCTCAGGTGCTGGGATCCAGCCCTGGTGGATCCAGGGTAATTCAAAATGGCACTCCTGCTTTCTTTTGGCCTCTATTTGCATGGAATATCTTTTTCCAGCCCTTTACTTTCAGTCTGTATGTGTCCCTTGTTTTGAGATGGGTCTCTTGTAAGCCGCATATAGAGGGGTCTTGTTTTTGTATCCATTCAACCAATCTTTGCCTTTTAGTTGGGGCATTCAACCCATTTACATTTAAGGTAATTATTGATAAGTATGGTCCCGTTACCATTTACTTTATTGTTTTGGGTTCGGGTTTATACATCCGTTTTGTGTTTCCTGTCTAGAGAATATCTTTTAGCATTTGATGGAGAGCTGGTTTGGTAGTGCTGAATTCTCTCAACTTTTGCTTGTCTGTAAAGCTTTTGATTTCTCCTTCATATTTGAATGAGATCCTTGCTGGGTACAGTAATCTGGGCTGGAGATTATTTTCATTCATCACTTTAAGTATGTCTTGCCATTCCCTCCTGGCCTGAGAGTTTCTATTGAAAGGTCAGCTGTTATCCTTATGGGGATCCCCTTGTGAGTTATTTGTTGTTTTTCCCTTGCTGCTTTTGGTATTTGTTCTTTGTGTTTGATCTTTGCTAATTTGATTAGTATGTGTCTTGGGGTGTTTCGCCTTGGCAGGAGTGGCAATACTCATATCTGATAAAATAGACTTTAAAACAAAGGCTGTGAAAAGAGACAAAGAAGGCCACTACATAATAATCAAAGGATCAATCCAAGAAGAAGATATAACAATTATAAATATATATGCATCCAACATAGGAGCACCGCAATATGTAAGACAAATGCTAACAATATGAAAGCAGAAATCAACAATAACACAATAATAGTGGGAAACTGTAATACCCCACTCACACCGATGGACAGATCAACTAAACAGAAAATTAACAAAGAAACACAAACTTTAAATGATACAATAGACCAGTTAGACCTAATTGATATCTATAGGACGTTCCACCNGTCTTTATTAAACCTTTCTTGCATCTTCTCAATCCTTGTCTCCAGGCTACTTATCTGTGCTTCCATTTTGATTTCCAGATTTTGGATCATTTTCACTATCAATATTCAGAATTCATTCTCTGGTAGATTCCCTATCTCTTCCTCTTTTGTTTGGTTTGATGGGCTCTTCTCCTGCTCCTTTACCTGCTGAGAATTCCTCTGTCTCTTCATCTTGGCTTTATTGCTGCGTTTGGGGTGGCCTTTCTATATTCTGGGAGTTT
>SJYQ01000256.1:62392-91482 GCA_006410935.1 Redunca redunca | reverse complement strand
GGCTCTTCTGTCCTCCACTGTCTCCTGCAGTTTGCTCAAATTCATATACATTGAGTCAGGGATGGGATCTTACCATCTCATCCTCTGCCCGCCTCCTCTCCTTTTGCCTTCAATTGTTCCCAGCATCATGGTCGTTTCCAATGAGCTGGCTCTTCACATCAGGTGGGAAAAGTATTGGAGCATCAGCTTCAGCATCAGCCTTTCCAGTGAATATTCAGGGCTGATTTCCTTTAACACAGACTGGTTTGATCTCCTTGAAACACTCAAGAGTCTTCTCCAGCATAATTTGAAAGCATCAGTACTTCAGCGCTCAACCTTTTCTTATGGTCCAACTATCACATCCATATAGTATGACTACTGGAAAAACTATAGCTTTGCTATATGGACAATTGTTGGCAAAGTGGTGTCTCTGCTTTTTAATAGAGTGTCTAGGTTTGTTATAGCTTTCTTTGCAAGAAGCAAGTATATTTAAAATACATGGCTGCAGTCATTGTCTGCAGTGATTCTGGACCCCAAGAAAATAAAATCTGTCACTGTTCCTACTTCTCCCCATCCATTTGCCAAAAAGAAATGGGACCAGATGACATGATCTCAGTTTTTTTGAATGTTGAGTTTTAGGCCAGATTTTTCATTCTCCTCTTTCACCTTCATCAAGAGGCTCTTCAGTTCCTCTCTGCCTTCTGCCATTGCAGTGGTATCATCTGCATATATGGGGTTGTTGACAACTTGTAATCCTCCTCTTTCTTCGTTTCTTCCCATATCCTGGATGTCTCCGATAAACGCCTACCAATGAAACCATAGAAAAGGTGGCTTTTTCTGATTGCCCACATAATTTAAGATTGGATTAAGGTACTCTTGCTTTTGATTTCATTTGAAATAGCATTTTCATATCAGAAAGGGCAGCGCAGGTGGTTTTGAGATATCATCTGTAAAATGAAGCCTTTTTGTCAAAGATAGGTAGGCACTGCTGTTGTAAGTGTGACACCTCAGCCAAAAGGGAAATGCTGAGTTCTTCCACTGGCACAAACAAACTCACTAAAATAAACCATGCAGGAGAACTGTAAAGATAAACCCACACCAACAAAGGGACAAGCGTTCCTCTTGGCCCCCAAATGCTCTAGAAAATCAATATTCTGTAAAGAAACAGAAGAAACATGTGCAGGTTTAATGAGAGGAAATGCACATGGCTAGTGCAGCTCAGACATGGCCTGACGCTTCAGATGTACACGTGGAAAATGATAACCAGTTCAGAGAGCAGTGGTCACCATCTCAGCGCTAGGTGCTCAGTATGGTGACAACCAGCCTTCGGGACCACAAGAGAGAGCAGAGGGCCTAGCAGAGCCCATAGACATCTCTCTCTCTGAGAGAAGAGTGTGCAGGACCCATCAAGGTAACACAGGTGCATTTCTTTACTATCAGAGCCCATCCTCAGGGTGGATCCCACTCCACTTCTGGCAAAGTTTTTTCTGTCATCTTAGATGCTCACCTTTGGCTGTCCAAAGTCGAAGCCCTGGTGGGCGCCTGCGGAGACTAAACTCCCTTCAGCTGTTCACACAGCCAAGGGCACACAAGAATGCCTATGGCCTGTGGTTCACAGATGTAAGATCAGTGCCCTGTCAACCTGACCTGGGGGTCGGTGCTGAAAGTGAGGCCGCATCTGACTCACCTTTCACTGGACACAGCGTCCCTGCTGGTAGAACTGCTGAATCCATTAAACTGAAAAACAATCATCTTTCCGATAAGGTCTCCAAAAGAGTTTAGGAGCAATGAATTTGGAAATGAGAGGGGATGACATGAATGTAGATGGAAACTTGACACCTTAAAACAAATTCACTTCAACTTATTCCTAGACATATTTCCCATGCAAAACGTATCACAAATCCAGAAGGAAATCGAGCAGAAATTAGACATGAGCTCTGAGTCTTCACACACTATACAAAAAGGCAGTACACTAAGAATAACAAAGGAATACAGTGAACGTTGTAAAATCAAAGATTTTTACTCTGGTAAAGACCTTATGAAAAATGCAAAGGACACATCATAAACTGGGAGAAAAATATTTGCATACACAGAACTTATAAAGGATTTGTCTCCTAATACACAAAGAACATTAACACAAACAAGCCTGAAGGAAAGGTCTGAAGGGACACCAGGCTAATGAAGAGAGAGTACACCAAATGATGCCCAGCACTGAGGGCCTGAGGAACACGGTCTAGCTCCACTCCCCGAGCCCTGTGTGACCCTGACTAGGCCTGTTCTACCTGGAGGCTCAGAGAGATGGACAGAGAGGAAGGGGAAGAGAAATCACTTGTATTTCTAACACTCACAGCAAACACTTAGAATGAGAAGGCAAGTAACCCTACTGACCATGACATTCACTGAAAGGAAAAACCTAGGAGTCCATCTGACCCAGGAGGGAAGCACCTGTTCTCAGGGAAGTGCAAGAGATGGGTGAAAGAAGGTAACATAACCCAATGGAAAATAAGCTGTGCTCATGGATCGGAAGAATTCCTACTGGTAAAATGATGCCAACCACCTCCACCCTGGCTGTGGGGCAATCCAGAGGGTCCATGCTCTTCCTTTCAAAATACCAACGGATGTTCTTAGGGCATTATAACCAAAGAATTCCAAAATGTGTATGGAAATACAAAGGAGCCATAATAGTCAATAAAATCTGGTGAAAAGCTTGAAATGGACATACCAGGCTGCCTGATAGACAATTAGACTACGACACTAGGATCATCAGGACAGCATGGTGCTGGTAATAAATAAAACACACAGAATCAGATCCATGAAATAGAGCTGAGAGTCCAGAAATAAATCAAAATTTCTATGGTCAATTCATCTACGACAAAGGAGAGGAGAATATACAAATAGGAACAAAAGCTTCTTCAATAAAAGGCCATGGGAGATTAAATGGTTACCTGTGAATATTCACATTGGCTTTTGATCTCATAAAACATCAAATTCATTGAAACATATCAACACAAAGCCTGAAGTTATGAAACTCCTTGAAATAAGCATGGGTCATAGGAGAAGGCAATGGCAACCCACTCCAGTACTCTTGCCTGGAAAATCCCATGGACGGAGGAACCTGGTAGGCTGCAGTCCATGGGGTCGCTAAGAGTCGGATAGGACTGAACGTCATTACTTTCACTTTTCACTTTCATGCTTTGGAGAAGGAAATGGCAACCCACTCCAGTATTCTTGCCTGGAGAATCCCAGGGACGGGCGAGCCTAGTGGGCTGCCATCTATTGGGTCGCACAGAGTCAGACACGACTGAAGTGACTTAACAGTAGCATAGGCTCCTAAATGTCAGGGGCATCTGAACATGTGGTGGGGGCTAGAAAAAATGGGTCTCTTTAGTAAAGAAACAGGAAATTGGGCTTTGATCCAATTGAACAGCTTTGCAACAGAAAAGCTAAGCATTCACAAATCAAAATGGTAGCAAACTGAACATGAAAGAATATTTTCAAGCAGAATATCTGATAAAGGGTTCATACATAACATAGACTAAGAACTCACACCACTAAGTCAAGCAGAAAATTGTTCAAGAGAGAGGAATACCAGACCACCTGACCTGCCTCTTGAGAAACCTAAATGCAGGTCAGGAAGCAATAGTTAGAACTGGACATGGAACAGCGATGGGTTCCAAATAGGGAAAGGAGTACGTCAAGGCTGCATATTGTCACCCTGCTTATTTAACTTATATGCAGAGTACATCATGAGAAAGGCTGGGGTGGAAGAAGCACAAGCTGGAATCAAGATTGCCGGGAGAAATATCAATAACCTCAGATATGCAGATGACAGCACTCTTATGGCAAAAGTGAAGAGGAACAAAAGAGCCTATTGATGAAAGTGAAAGAGGAGAGTGAAAACGTCTTCAAGCTCAACATTCAGAAAACTAAGATCATGGCATCTGGTCCCATCACATCATGACAAATAGATGGGAAATTGTGGAGACAGTGTCAGACTTTATATTTTTACACTCCTAAATCATTGCAGATGGTGATCGCAGCCATGAAATTAAAAGACGCTTACTCCTTGGAAAGAAAGTTATGACCAACCTAGATTGCATATTCAAAAGCAGAGACATTAAATACTTTGCCAACAAAGGTCCGTCTAGTCAAGGCTATGGTTTTCCCAGTTGTCATGTATAGATGTGAGAGCTGGACTGTGAAGAAAGCTGAGCACTGAAGAATATATGCTTGTGAACTGCGATGTTGGAGAAGACTCTTGAGAGTCCCTTGGACTGCAAGCAGATCCAACTAGCCCATTCTGAAGGAGGGCAGCCCTGGGATTTCTTTGGAAGGAATGATGCTAAAGCTGAAACTCCAGTACCTTGGCCACCTCATGCCAAGAGTTGACTCATTGGAAAAGACTCTCATGCTGGGAGGGATTGGGGGGCAGGAGGAGAAGGGGACGACAGAGGATGAGATGGCTGGATGGCATCATTGACTCAATGGATGTGAATCTGAGTGAACTCCGGGAGTTGGCGATGGACAGCAAGGCCTGGCATGATGTGATTCATGGGATGGCAGAGAGTCAGACACGACTGAGCTACTGAACTGAACTGAACTGAACTGAATATGTACTGAAAGAGAGGAGGCCCATTGGGGATATTTTGCACCCATTGGGAAAGTAAGTTGGATCCCTGCCTCACAAAACACCACCAAAGCAATTAAGACACATATGAAGAACCAAAAATTGAAAGGAAAACTTGACAAATTTTACAATTTTTGAGGAGTGAATACCTTACTTTATAATCGAGGTATTATGCATTTTTAAAGATTTGTTAGTTTAAGGTTTACAACATTGTGATTCAGGGATTCGGTGTCTCAGGTGCTTCTATGGACAAAATTCAATCCATTTGAGGGGCTCCTGGGACATGTCCTCTACTAAGCACTGGCAAGAATCTTGAAAACACAGAGCAGCATGTGGTGGTGCTCGTGGGTATTTGAAACAATTATTCTACTATGACACACAGAAGAAGCCTAGATGCTAGGAGGGGGATCTCCAAAGCTATCTTCAAACAGGAGGACTTGCTCCCTTGAAAATGGTTGCGAGAAACTGCTTGGGAAGGGAAGAGGTGTGTCATGAATATTTTGCCTGCAGAGAACAAAGTGCTGTTGTAGGGACGTTGTGCAAGCTCGTCCCAGGACACTGAGCACAAGGACACAGTGACCTGATTCTCAGCCCTGCTTTTCGGGTATCTCACTGTCTCCACCCCTGACATACGGTGAGGCCCTTACAGGTGTCCTGGAGAGTATGGTCCTGGACAGATTCACGACCTGAATCTGTCCAATCTGTGTGTTCCACCCTCCCTGGCTACCGTGATGGGCTCAGGACTGGGGCAGTGACCAATCGGGGCCCAGGGCCAGGACACAGGCTGCAATCAAGGGGAAGAGGAGCTCTGGTTCTGCTGGAAGGTACGGGGCCAATGAGGCCAGTCTACAGCCATGGGAGGGGCGTGAGGTCAGCCTGGGGCGATTGGTGACCTTCCTGCTCCCGTCAGGGCAGAGGCGCAGGCTTGAGAATGAAGGCACTCCTGAGGCCAGGGGTGGAGAGCGCCGCCTCCTGTTGTGGTCCCGGAGCTCCACCTGAGACCTGAGGGAAGCAGGCTGCTTGTGAGTCCTCCAGCTTATCTGTGAGCCTGTGGAACCACGCTGGTCTTTCTCTCCAGCGGGCTAAATGGAGACCCTGCAAATGCAATTGTGTGGGTTTTGGCTGGCTTCAGGGAAGAAACGCCAGATGGTACTGGGAGAATTCCAGTCTAATCTGGATTCAGAGGATATCTCTTGAAAGTGAAGGGACAAGTCCTTCAGCCACGTCCAACTCTTTGCGACCCCATAGACTATAGGAACCATGGATTACTGCAGGCAAGAATACTGGCAGCCTTTCCCTTCTCCAAGGGATCTTTCAAACCCAGGGGTCGAACCCAGGTCTCCACATGCAGGCAGATTCTTTACTGGCTGAGCCACAAAGAGGCCCAAAAATATTGGACTGGGTAGCCTGACCCTTCTGTAGTGGATCAGGATTCCTGACCCAGGAATCAAACTGGGCTCTCCTGCAATGCAGGAGGATACTTCACCAGCTGAGGTATCAGGGAAGCCCAATATCTCTTAAGACCAGCTACTCATTGTAGGATTACCATAAAGAGTCTTCATAGGTTTAAGGTAGCAACCTGCTAAGGTAGCAATCGATGTCCTTATTCTAGAGGACAAAACTGGGACTCTAAGAAGGGGGTAGGTAACTCAGCTATAGCAAGGAAGTGTGTACCCAGACAAATCCCCTAGTTCCTGCTGTTAGAAGTCAGGGAGGCCACATGGTGGGGCTTGTCTGTGTGACAGGGGCTAAGGCACCCAGCCCACACTAGGTGCTGTTGGTACATGAATTGGTAACTGCCATCTGGAAGCTCGGAGACTCAAAAAAGCAGTTTGCACTGAAGAGAGGAAGGGCACCTCCCTTCATCCACCCCACCACACCCTCCGGGTCCTCCCACACTATCCTCCCTTTCTCTTGCTTTCTGAGGAAATTAGAGTCATACACATGTGACCACACTGGCTGCCCAATGTTCATAGGCTACCACTGGAGCTGCTAAAGGAGAGGCCAAGAGGCTTATGCTCCTGAGTACATCTCTTTCCTTTGCACCATCGAAGCCTTCCTCCACACTTGCACACCAGAGGCCTTTTCTGAAACACCTTGGGACCCTCTCTCAGTATGCAACAAGTTGAATCCACTACTGTCCTTTCAATGTCTCCCTTGAAACTCAGCTCATGTGCTCCTTTGCCTGCATGGCAGCCCACCTGTCTCCCATGGGAGGGACAGAGCTGACTGTGAATCCAAAGCTCAGATCTGGCAGCTGGGTATCTTTGTATAAAGGACCTGATTATTCACAGTGTAAAGGCTGAAGTAGGCTCCAGGGGTCCAGAACTAGAGCTTGGGCCCAAGTGACTCCATGGACGTTTGGATGCCAGGGGAGTCTTCTGGCTCTAGTGGGGATGGGGCGAGTTTCTTGAGGTTCTGAAGGCCCACTGTGTGCAGGTTCACAGTCCATAGAGAAGAGAAGCTGGAGTCTACCCTGGAGGTGGTCATAGCTCATGGCTGAGCCAGACAGGCAGGCAGGTCCTGAAAGCACCTGAGCCGACTTCCTGAGGGAGGGATTTGGGGCAGAGGAAGGGACTGAGGTCTGCTCCCTCATATGGTACCCAGGGCATTTTGACATCAGACTAAACACTTACACTGTGATGACCATCGCTGCTGTCTGCAAACTGTTTACACTGGCATGTGTCTTCATTTGAGAGGTCAGGCCATCTTGAAACTACACTGGCCACGGGCATGGCCTGTCCACCCTCACATGTTTCTTCTCTTCCTTATTGAACATTCTTTCCAAGAGGGTATTTGGGCCATAGGATGTTTTCTCTAGCTTTGTCCAATGCGGAATGCTTTTTGGTCATTGGTGTTCGTTTTCCAGCTCTCTCCTTTGGCCTCTTCTGTGAATTTGTTTGTGGAACAGGAAGAGCTCCACATTTCCCTTCTGGTTGAGATGTCACATTTACAACAGCAATGCCTACATGGAGGTTCTGACCACATTTGCAGAAAGGGCTTTGTTTTTCAGATGACATCTTGAAAGTATCTGCATTGTCGTTTCAGTTACCCAAAAGCTACTTCAAATGAATAAAAACAAGAATTCTCAAGTTTAGTCTTCCAATATGTGGAGAGTCAGAAAAATCCCCTGGAGAATGGAAAATTTATCCACTCTAGTATTCTGGCCTTGATAACTCCATGGACTGTAAAAAACCATGGGGCTGTAAAGAGACTAACAAGACTAAGTGACCAAAACTTTCCTTTTCTGTCAGAAAAAAATAATTTTTTTCTATCATTTCAGTGATTGGCATTGATTGCAGACCCCCAAAGAATGGGAAGAAATGGAGAAAGAAGACTAAATGTTGTCAGGTGGTGGAGGGAGGAATGGAGAGTGCTTGAAATGAATGCAGGCTTTGCTGGGAAGTGGGGGGATAGAATGAGAGGGTCCGAATGTAGACAGTGGTGATGGTTACAAAACATTGTGAAGGTCTTAATATTGCCAAATTGCATCAATTAAAGTAAAATTATTAATAAACAACAGAAAAAAATACATAAAGTCATAAAAACTTAAAACATCACAAGAAAGCTGCACACAAACCAGAAGAAAATAAGCTCAGTGGAAGGGCACTCAACCTGCCCTGAGTGGGGAGCGAATTGATGGCATCCACGGGAAGCAGGCAGGGATGGCAGCTGCAGAGCCAACAGCTCCCCTGGATGAGGTGTTTCCAGAAAGGGCTGCAGGTCTCTGTCCAGAGCAGGGGCCCGTTCTCCCTGCAGGAGTGGGTCAGTCATCCTGGGCATCTGGGTTTTGGACAGGAGACAGGGCAGGCTCTCCCTGAAGAGGTGGTGACTCATCCCCTGACTCGGGTTCTCCTGCCAAAGCCCTAGCAGGTACAGGTGCAGGTGGACGTGGATGTTCTCGCTGAGGGGGTGAGACATCGGTGCCTGTGGCTGGGGGTCCTGCAGGCACAGAGGTCTGATATGCCCAGTGTGCTAGCCAGTACCCAGATGGCCCGGTGTCTTTGGCAACGGAAGTCTCAGGTCTCGATCTCCGCTCAGTGGATCCCTGGGTCTTGCACCTGTAGTATCCACTGCTGTAGGGACAAGACTTGGAAGTGGAGTCTGGTTGTAATGAGAGGCCAGTGTTAGAGCTGTAAGAGAAGAGAAGGTTACACGTCGCCAGCATTTTGATGTGTGTATATGGGGACCAAATGATACCCAGCATAGGATGCACTCTGACTGCAGAGTAAAAGATGGGTGATGTGAGGCCAGCCTTTGTTCCAGGCCTAGACCCAGCTCTTGGGGACTCCTCCCTGTGTAGCTCAGCACCCTCTCCCCACACACTCACATGCACAGCCGCAGCCTCCTCACTTCTGTGCTCTGCTGTGCTGTGATCCAGGGAGTCCTGATGTCTCAGAGGCAGGGGTTCTCAGGGCCCTGGGTCAGAGCCGGGTGTGCTGAGCTTCGTGGCAGCCTGAGACTGGGACCCTGGCTGTGTCCAGCGTGGCGTCTGTGGAGCAAGCCTTCCCCACTTCCTCTTCTTTCCCAGTTGGGCTAATCCCTCCATGGGCATGCTCACCTGGAGCCTGCACTGGGCCTCATGGATAGGGGTGTGGCATCACCGACTCAATGGATGTGAGTGAGTGAACTCTGGGAGTTGGTTATGGACAGGGAGGCCTGGCGTGCTGCGGTTCATGGGGTCGCAGAGAGTTGGACACGACTGAGTGACTGGACTGAACTGAACTAAATATGTAAGGGAAGAGAGGAGACCCACTGGGGACATTTTACACCCATTGGGAAATTAAGTTGGATCCCTGCCTCACAAAACACCACCATAGCAATTAAGACACATACAAAGAACCAACACTTGAAAGGAAAACTTGACAAATTTTACAACAATTTTTGATGAGTGAATACCTTACTTTATAATCGAGGTATTATGCATTTTTAAAGATTTGTTAGTTTAAGGTTTACAGCAACATGATTGAGGGATTTAGTGTCTCGGGGTCTTCCTTGGACAAAATTCACTCCATCTGAGGGGCCCTGGGACATGTCCTCTACTGAGAACAGGCAAGAATCCTGAAAACACAGAGCAGCATGTGGATATTTTTTGACTGAATCAATTATTCTACCATAACCCATAGAAGCTTAGATGCTAGGAGGGGAATCTCCAAACATATCTTCAAACAGGAGGACTTGCTCCCTTGAAAATGGTTGCATGAAACTGCACTTGGGAAGGGAAGAGATGTGTCATGAATATTTTGTCTGCAGAGAACAAAGTGCTGTGTAGAGATGTTGTGTAAGCTCGTCCCAGGATATGGAGCACAAGGACACAGTGACCTAATTCTCAGCCCTGCTCTTGTATCATCGCCCTCTCTCCACCCGTGACATATGGTGAGGTGTTCACATGTGTCCTGGAGAGTGTGGTCTCACGACCTGAATCTGTGTATAAAGGACATGATTATCCACACTGTGAAGGCTGAAGTAGGCTTCAGGGGTCCAGAACTAGGGCTTGGGGCACAGAAATTCCACAGGCATTTAGATGCCAGGGGAGTCTTCTGGCTCTAGTGGGGATGGAGTGAGTTTCTTGAGGTTCTGAAGGCCCACTGTGTGCAGGTTCACGTTCTACAGAGAAGAGAAGCTGGAGTCTACCCTGGAGATGATCGCAGCTCATCTCTGAGCCAGCTGCCTTTCTGAAGGTGGGATGTGGGGCAGAGGAAGTGACCCAGATCTGCTCCTTCGTGTGGTACCCGGAGCATGTTGACACCAGACTAAACACTTACACGGTGATGACCATCACTGCTGTCTGCAAAGGGTTTACACTGGCATGTGTCTTCAACTGAGAGGTCAGGCCATCTCGAGACTACACTGGCCATGGATATGGCCTGTCCACCCTCACTTGTTTCTTCTCTTCCTTACTGAACATTCATTTCCAAGAGTGTTTTTGGGCCATAGGAAGTTGGGTTTTCTCTAGCTTTGTCCAATGAGGTACGCTTTTTGGTCACTGGTGTTCATTTTCCAGCTCTCTCTTTTGGCTTCTTCTGTGAATTTGTTTATGGAACAGGAAGAGCTCCGCAGCTCCCTTCTGGCTGAGATGTCACATTTACAACAGCAATGCTTGCTTGGAAGGTTGGACCACATTTGCCGACAGGGCTTCGTTTTGCAGATGACATCCTGAAAGTACCTACACTCTCCTTTCAGTTACCCAAAGGCTACTTCAAATGAAATAAAACCAAGAATTCTCAAGTTTAGTTTTACAATATGTGGAGAGTCAGAAAAATCCACTGGAGAATGGAAACGTTGCCCACTCCAGTATTCTGGCCTAGATAACTCCATGGACTGTAAAAACCATGGAACTGCAAAGAGTCTAACAAGAGTAAGTGCCTACAACGTTCCCTTTCTGTAGAGAAAAAAGAAATCAAATTTTTCTATCATTTCAGTTGTTGGCATTGTTGCAGACACCCAAAGAATGGGAAGAAATGGAGAAGGAAGAAGACTAAATGTTGTCAGGTGGGGGATGGAGGAATGGGGAGTGCTTGACATGAATCCAGGCTTTGCTTGGAAGTGGAGGGATAGAATGAGAAGGCGCGAATGTAGACATAGGTGATGGTTACACAGCATTGTGAAGACCTTAATATTCCCAAATTATATCAATTAAAGTAAAATTTATTAACAAAAACTTAACAGAAAAAATACATAAAGCCGTAAAAAAAAAAAAAAAATAACAAGAAAGCTACACACAAACCAGATGAAAATAAGCTCAGGGAAAGGGCACTCAATCTGCCCTTGGTGGGGAGCGAGTTGATGGCATCCATGGGAAGCAGGCGGGGACAGAGGCTGCAGAGCCAACCCCTCCCCTGGACGAGGTGTTTCCAGAAACGGCTGCGGGTCTCTTTCCGGAGCGGGGGCCCGTTCTCCCTGCACAAGTGGGTCAGTCATCGTGGGCATCTGGGTCTTGGGCAGGAGCCAGGGCAGGCTCTCCTTGTAGAAGTGGTGACTCATCCCCTGACTCAGGCTCTCATGCCAAAGTCGGAGCAGTTATAGGTGCAGGTGCAGGTGCAGGTGGATGTTGTCACTGACAGGGTGGGACATCGGTGCCTGTGGCTGGGGGTCCTGCAGGCACAGAGGTCTGATATGCCCAGTGTGCTGGCCAGTACCCAGCTGGCCCGGTGTCTTTGGCAACGGAAGTCTCAGGTCTCGATCTCCGCTCAGTGGATCCCTGGGTCCTGCACCTGTAGCACCCACTGCTGTAGGGACAGGACTTGGAAGTGGAGTCTGGTTGTAATGAGAGGCCAGTGCTAGAGCTGTGAAACAAGAGGTTACCCATCGCCAGCATTTTGATGTGTGTATAGGGGGACAGAAAGCTTCCCAGAGAATCGCAAAGAATACCCAGCACAGGATGCACTCTGACTGCAGTGTGAAAGACGTGTGGTGTGAGTCCAGCCTTTGTTCCAGGCCCAAACCCAGCTCTGGGGAACTCCTCCCTGTGTAGATCAGCACCCCCTCCCCACACACTCACATGCACAGCCCCAGCCTCCTCACTTCTGTGCTCTGCTGTGCTGTGATCCAGGTCCTCCTGCTGCCTCAGAGGCAGGGGTTCTCTAGGCTCAGGGTTAGAGCTGGGTGTGCTGAGCTCCATGGCAGCCTGAGACTGGGCCCCGAGGTGTGTCCTGGGTGGTGTGTGTGGAGCAGGCATTCCCCGCTTCCTCTTTAGTCCCAGTTGGGCTGATTCCTCCATGGGCATGCTCACGTGGAGCCTGCACTGGGCCTCACGGGCAGGGGTGTGGTGATCCAAGCCTCCCTCGGGGAGGTGAACAGGGTGCCCCTCTCATTGTCCACATCAACTGGAAAGCTCTGAAATGACACTGACCGTCAGCCAGCCCTGCCTTAAGTTTACTGAGCTGGGCCTGACCAGTATGGTGGCTGCTTCTGCCCGCTCGAAATTCTGCTGCCAGCAGAAACATGTGTCTGCTCAGGTACCCACTCTGGACCATGGAGACGCCCCTGAGGGTGTGGGGTCTCCCTGGGCAGTCGGTGCTGTCGACTCTCCCCATCCTGCCCAGCCTGCTCTCCCCTGGATGTGGACACACCCATCCCATAGACTTCTGAGCCACATCCACAGGGGCTTGCTTGAGGTAGAGATACCCCAGGAAACCCCCATTCACACACACAGGGAAAGGACTCAGGGTTACCCGGGTGGGATGGGAGAGGGGACCTGTCCCTGGCTGGAACTCCTGTGTTAACTTTCTGTTCCTTCAGGCAAAGGGCCAGAGGCCTCTCGGGGGGTGGGGGGATCCTGAGGCAGCACCGACTGCGTTCCCACACACTCTGCTGGTGAGCTGTCCTGAGGCTCCGGCCTCGGGAAGGGTCAAACAGCAAAACATTCTGGTTGCCTGCGAACTGGCTGGCGGCTCCTATCTGCTGTGAGGCCCGGAGATCCGGTTTCCATGTTCTGCTGGGTTCTGTTGCCAGGAAGTGACGTCATTTCCTGGGTTCGTTGCCGAGGTCCCTTACACAAAGCTTCCCAAGCGAACCTCTGGTTTTCTATCTGTTCTCCCACCCCCTTAGGCCATGTGCAGGCACAGTGACACCCACACCCCTCACCCCACAGCTTTGCTCACCTGGGTTCAGCCAGGGCCTGAGCTCTGAGGACACAGCTCCTTCAGACAGGCTCCTTATTCTCATCTGTGATGTGGCCCTTGACAAGCCATATGCCCCTCAGGGTTTCCCTGGTCTCTCCATCGGCAGAGTGTGGTCAATCTCTCATCTACTGCCTTGGTCTGTCAGCCTACAGCACCTACATGCCTTTCAACCTGGGGCTGGTATCACATGGAGCTTGTGCCCTGGTATTTCCCAAAGGCAAGATTCAATACATGGCTGACCTAGCACAGAATGGTGCAGAAACAGGCCTTGATGGGCTCTGGGACCTTGGAAAAGACACTTTCCTTCCCGCCTATTTTGGGACCCAGCCCTCCCCCCTCCCCCAGTTGAGTACTGAAAGGAAAACGGAAGATCACCTTCTCTTATGTAAAAGAGGACCCAACTTTCTGGTCCTCTTTTTCCATTGAGATACTGGTTCAAGTGCTCCATCTCAGCTTCTGTGGGTGGCTGAGCCTATAATGGCTCCCTGCATTCTTCTCTTTACTCTCATAAGCTTGGGTCATTTCCCCACTTCTTTGGTGGGTGGGCACTGTCATTGTTTCTAAATTCTATATAGGTTTATGAAAAGGTCTGTAAAATCTACTCACTTCCTCTCTTTTGTTCAGTGTCTCTCTCTAGACATGTCTTTCTTTTCCTTTCAAAATTCAGTCTGTCTTCTTTTTTCTCTTTCTCTCTCTCTCCTGTGTATGGATGGATGCCTTTGAATGTACATGGATATTTTTAGGTTAGGGTTAGGTTTTAGGGATAGGTTAGAGTGAGATAAAGTGTTTAAGATAGAGTTGGTGTTGGGGAATGAGACAAGGGTGGTGTGTTTTTTCTTGGAGACTTGAGTGCTGTTTGTTCTTAGTCTATTTTACATAGGAACCGTTTATCAGATACGTCAGTTGCAAGTCATCTCTTATGTTCAGTTTACTATCTTTTTGATTTGTGAAAGCTTGATTCCCTGGTGGCTCAGATAGTAAAGTGTCTGCCCACAATGTGGGACACTGGTTTGATCCCTGGGATGGGAAAATCCCCTGGAGAAAGAAATGGCAACCCACTCCAGTACTCTTGCCTAGAATATTCCATGGATGGAGGAGCCTGGTGGGCTACAGCACAACGAGTCACAAAGAGTCACACACGACTGAGGGACTTCACTTTACTTGTGGTTGGCACACAGTTTTGTAGTTTCAACACCACTAAAAGTTGTGTGTGGGTGCAGGAGGGCCGAGAGGAGCTACTCCACGTTCAAGGTCAGGAGGGGCGGCCCTGATGAGATACCACTCGTGCAAGGTAAGGAGCAGTGGCTGTGCTTTGCTGGAGCAGCGGTGAATAGATACCCCACAACCAAGGTAAGAGAAACCCAAGTAAGATGGTAGGTGTTGTGAGATGGCATCAGGCACACTGAGACCATAATCACAGACAACTATTCAATCTGATCACATGGACCACAGCCCTGTATAACTCAATGAAACTAGGCCATGCTGTCAGGGGCCACCCAAGGTGGACGGGTCATGATGGAGAGGGCTGACAGAATGTGGCTCACTGGAGAAGGGAATGACAAACCACTTCAGTATTCTTGCCTTGAGAACTCCATGAACAGTATGAAAAGGAAAAATGAGAGGATACTGAAAGAGGAACTCCTAGGTTGGTAAGTGCCCAATATGCTACTAAAGATCAGTGGAGAAATAACTCCAGAAAGATTGAAGGGATGGAACCAAAGCAAACACAATACCCAGTTGTGGACGTGACTGGTGAAACAAGCAAGGTCCGATGCTGTAAAAAGCAATATTCCATAGAAACCTGGAATGTTAGGTTCATGAATTAAGGCAAATTGGAAGTGGTGAAACAGGGGATGGCAAGAGTGAACATTGACATTCTAGGAATCAGTGAAGTAAAATGGACTGGGATGGGTGAGTTAAACTCAGATGACCATTATATCTACTACTGTGGGCAGGAATCCCTTAGAAGAAATGGAGTAGCCATCATGGTCAACAAAAGAATCTGAAATGCAGTATTTGGATGCCCTCTCATAAACGACAGAATGATCTCTGTTCCTTTCCAAGGCAAACCACTCAATATTACGTAATCCAAGCCTATGCCCCAACCAGTAATGCTGAAGAAGTTGACGTTGAATGGTTCTATTTCATGCCACAAGTCGAGAAAAACCAGGAGATTCTACACTCAACGAGAAATGAGGCCATTTTCCGTTGACACATCTCGAAAGAAATCCCACCTTCCTTCTTGGGCCACGCATGGGTCCTTGACACCCCTGATGCAACTCAAGAAGTTCCCCGACATACCCGTCCCCACTCGAGAGGAACACCGAGTGTCCCACCACAACTCATGAAGAGCCCCCCTTTTCCATCCTCATCTAGAGATGAGTGTCCATTTCCCTGCTTCGTCGGAAAGGAATCCCGGCGTTTCTGTCACACTTCAAGAGGAGGTGGTCTCAAATTGAAACTCGAGAGGAATTCCAGGGGTCGTGCCACAATTCAAAAAGACCTGGATGTCCCAATCCACTCTAGACAAAGCTGATTACCTTGCACTGACTCGACTGTCACCCCGAGTATCGACTCAAAACACGATGACATGTGTGACAGCCCTGTGGCACTGCGAGAGAAAGCCACCGATCCCTATGTCAACTTGACAGGAAGCCTGACACTACTTTTCCAGCTCAAGAGGAGAGTGGACTTGCATGTCTCCACATGAGGCGAGGCCTGACTCCCCTGTTGAAACTTCTATGGAACCCCAAGATCCATGTCAGACCTGGAGAGGAACCCTGAGTTTAAGGCCTCAACTCTAGATGAGGACCTAGGACCTGGCACTGACTGGAGAGGAACCCCGAGAGTTCCCTCACAATTTGCATGGAGACTTGAATTTTCTGAGGCAACACTAGCAGGTTTCTGAGGTCCCCGTCATAAATTGAGAGGAACCCCAAGTTTCCTGCCGCAACTCGAGAAAAACCAGGAGATCCCCCGCTCAACGCGAGATGAGGGCCTTTGCTGTGGCGTCTCGAGAGAAATCCCACCATCTCTCTTGAGCCTCGAAAGGGTCCATGACACCCTTGATGCAACTCAAGAAGTTCCCCGACATACCCGTCTCCACTGGAGAGGAACACCAAGTGTCCCAACACATCTCAAGAAGATCCCCGTTTTTCCCACCTCATCTCGAATGAGGGTCCATTCCCCTGCTTTGTTGGGAAAGGAATCCCGGCGTTCCCATCGCATCTCAAGAGGAGGCACTCTCAACTTGAAACTCGAGAGGAACTCCAGGGGTCATGTCAAAATTCCAACAGATCCCGATGTCCCATTCCACTCCAGATACAACGGGTTCCCCTGCACTGTCTCAACTGTCAACCCAAGTATCGACTCAAAACACGATGGCAGGTGGACAGCCCTGTGGCATCTCAAGAGAAAGCCACAGATTGCTATGTCAACTCGACAGGAAGCCTGACACTACTTTGACAGCTCGAGAGGAAAGTGGAGTTGCATGTCTCCACACGAGACGAGGACTGCCTGCCTTGTTGAAACTCCATAGGAACCCCGAGATCCATGTCAGCCCTGAAGAGGAACCCTGAGGTTCCGGCCTTAACTCCAGATGAGGACCTAGGCCCTGGCACCGACAGAAGAGGATTCCCAAGAGGCCCTTCACAACTAGCATGGAGAATTGACTTTCCTGAGGCAACAGGAGCATGCCCCTGAGCCCCCGTCATAACTCAAGAGGAAATCCAAGTTTCCTGCCACAACTCGAAAACAACCAGGAGATTCTCCCCTCAACGTCAGAGGAGGCTCTTTTCCACTGCATCATCTCGAGAGAAATCCCACCTTCCCTCTTGAGCCTCGCAAGGGGGAGGCTCAATCCTTGACACCCTTGATGCAACTCACAGATGGAGACTTGACTTTCCTGAGGCAACACGAGCGGGTCCCTGAGGTCCCCTTCTTAACTTGAAACGAACCCCAAGTTTCCTGCCACAACACGAGAAAAACCAGGAGAATCTCCCTTCAATGCGAGATGGGGCTGTTTTCCGCTGCAGCATCTCGAGAGAAATCCCACCTTCTCTCTTGTGCCTTGAAAGGGTCCTTGAAAACCCTTGAGGCAACTAATGAATTTCCCAGACATACCCGTCTCCACTCAAGAGGAACACCGAGGGTCCCGCCACAACTCAAGAAGAGCCCCGTTTTTCCCTCCTCATCTCGAGATGAGGGTCCATTTCCCTGCTTCGTTGGGAAAGGAATCCCGGCATTCCTGTAACAGCTCAGGAGGAGGTGGTCTCAACTGGACACTTGAGAGGAACTCCAGGGGTCGTGCCACAATTCCAAAAGACCCCGCTGTCCCAATCCACTCCAGATAAATCTGATTCCCCTGCACTGACTCGACTGTCACCCCGAAGATCATCTCAAAATAAGATGGCAGGTGTAACAGCCCTGTGGCAACTCGAGAGGAAGCCACAGGTCCCTATGTCAACTCGACAGGAAGCCTGACACTACTTTGACAGCTCGAGAGGAAAGAGCAGTTGCATGTCTCCACCAGAGACGAGGCCTGACTCCCCTGTTGAAACTCCATAGGAACCCTGAGATCCATGTCAGCACTGGAGAGGAACCCTGAGGTTCCAGCCTCAACTCCAGATGAAGACCTAGGCCCCAGCACCGACTGGAGAGGTGTCGGGAAACAGCCCTGGTGGATCCAGGGTAATTCAAAGCAGGGACAGTGTGGCAAGAGAGACATATAGATTTAGTGAGAGATAAGGAACGAGTTTGCAGTTAAGAGAATAGAGGAGAGAAAGAGGCTGTATTCCTTGGTTAACATAGAAAGCCAATAAAGCCTCATACAGGAGATTTACACCATCTAAGTAAGGCCACAGGTGTCTGCTTGATTAGTGGAGAGTGCCCTGCCTTGTGCTCCCTCTCACGTTGGTCTTAGATGCCCAGGCATTAAGTAGACACTATGAGCTTCTATGCTCCAGATGGGAATCAGCCAGAAAATAGAGTAAGAAAGAAAAAATCTTTCCCGGAACTGGTCCATTTCTTTATTTTCCAGGTCCGCTTTTATACTTTTTGTTATACATAGGGATTAATGGAAAATACAAAGTCACGCAGGGTCAGCAGCCCTGACCCTTATCAAGACCAGGCTTTCTCTCTGAATACTTAGCTGTATACACAGGTCTTAGGTGATTTACATCATCTTCTGGCCAGGAGGCCTATTAGCATTTTATGGTCCTTTTCTGATAAGGGTCCGTCAACCTGAAAGCTTATTTGCCCTAAAAGTGTTGTTCTTACTAAAGTCTGGTGCCACTCTCAGAAAGCCCTAATTAAGGTTACATTCTTACATAGCAAGGACACAACAATGTATAACAAGGGAAGAGGAGTACAGTGATTTATAACAAAGAGAAAAATTCATTAACTCAAAAGTCTAGTATTGCTAACATCAAAACTACTATATTCTTTTTTCTACGTTCCAATTACATTGATTAACATCTTCCAGGTGCCTAAAAGATAAATGATATGGAGGCCTGGCGGCAGTCATTAACTCAACAATGAAAACCTACACCAATATAATTTTTAGCTCTTTAAAAGGGGGCTCTATATGCTTTAAGCTTCATGCCTCTCACCACTGGGGGGCTGTAAACAATCACATGTGTAGTTAAACCTGTCAGGCAAGTTAGAGAGCCATCAAAGGGATTTGAGCTGAAACAGTCCTTTTATATGCAGGAGACTGTCAACTGGAGCTCTAAGTTAACTTTTTCCAGAGAAAGGTGGTCAGGGATAGCCTCTGTTAATGTCAGAAACGTTGGTGAAAGTCATAAGTTAATAAGACAGACAGATTCTGGTTTGGGGGTAGATGCTTGAGAAGGCCCAGGGGGGTTTCCTCAAGGCCTGATCTCACCTTTGCCTATCAGGCCTCTTCCTCACAACCCTTGCCACTGGCGTGATTCCCCATGCTGGCTCCCGGCATCTCCCCCTTTTTAGTCTCTCAAAACAGCCAGATGTAGCTCAGTCGTGAACTTCTGAATGCTCTGCTGAAAAATCCTGACAATACAAGGAAGAATGATTATGAGAAGCAAAATGAGAGCACCCACAGTGGCATAGCCGCAAGTAGTAGACAGAGTGTTCTTCCCAGAAATGAAGTTAGCGAAGGTGTGGGAAAGCCATCAGCTGCTCTTGCAGCAGTAAAATCTAGCCGAGAGCGTCCCATGGCCTGTGTCTGATTATGAAGTTCCCCTAAATCCAGGCCAATGGCCGAACTATTCCAGACACCTGGAATAGGATTTTTAATTTTTTCCCATTCATAGTCTGTCTGATTTACTTTCAGGGACGTAACACATATCCACCCGTAGTCAGCATGAGAGGACACAGTCATTTTTACTTTAAGGGCTTGTAGTTCAGTCCCAATATGCATTATTGCTTCTTCTAAGGCATCTACCCTCATTTCTGGTTTCCTGTCTAAAACTTCCTGTGTTGCCAGCGTTAAAGAGACATTTTTAGACATAGCATCAACATATTGGGCAGTGTGCACTTGTTGAGTCAATGATATTGCTGCAACAGTAACAGAAGCAATTGCAGCTATAAAAGCTGATATTCCTAAGAGAAGTAAGCCCACAAACCGTCGTGTTTGCATTAAATCTTGTAGTTGTTTTAACACAACAAGACCAAGATTATCATACCAATAAGTGGTTACAATTACAGGCACCATAATATAGGGTGGATGTTTTAGCATCACAAAAGAACAAACGTTATATTGAGGAGTTAAGCAAGATGAAAGCATAAGACACTATATTAGGTCCACCTGAATGATTCATTTGTATATTAAGTTTTCCAGAGTCATTAATGAAAAGAAAAACATAAGGAGAGGGTAGACAAGCTAAAATAAAGTAAATAGAATCATTTTCTGGCCGGGTTAAAGTAATACAGGCAGTAGTGGCAAGGGCTCTCCAAATTTCTGGCTGCCAAAAGGTTTTATCCTCAGCTGTATAAGACAGCATAGGGGGAACAAATTGATTGTGATGCCATCTAGTGGAGGCTAATGGTCAAGGAACTGAATATTCTTTCCAATTGTCCAATCTATTGATAAAGTCATCATTGGACATTGGGTCCTGACCTGGATTTGGGTTGCTCCAGTCCTGAATTGTATAATTTCTCCCTCCCAGTATTCTGTGATCAATTATCAAATTATAAGTACAAGATTTCCAAGTCGGATACCCTAAATGATCATCTATAGTTTTCCATATGACATCCGAGGGAGCAACATTGTCACAATTTGGATATTCTGGTGGAGCGTTGAGAAACAAGGATTCATAGGGGTCAAGGACCCCAGGCATACGGGCTTGTAATATCCAAACTGACCAATCCCCTTTAAATGCAAATTTTGAGGTTGGGGAGTCTGTCAGAACTGCCTTTTTCGAGGTTCCAACATATCCTTCCTTGGTAATAAGTTTCCTGTATGACCAGAAGGAAAATTAAAGCAAATAGGAAAATCATCTGTTAGTCCCCTAAAGGTATAATTGAAATTAACAGGGTATTGGTCTCTTACATAAGAAGTATAAGATCCTCCCAGAAGGTGAGGTTGGTCTGTCTTAACCCTTATAGGGTCACTACTCCACGTGACTACTTTAAAAGTTGGAAGATCAGGGAAATATGCCCAATAATTTTCTGGAGTGGGGGAGGAGACAACTACCTGGCAAGATAGTAGGGCAAGCATAGCAATAAACACTTTATCAGGGGAGGTTGAAGATCCCTGTAAAGAAGCTATCCCCTGTGCCTGGTGACAGAGCATTTTAATTTGGCCCCAGGTGGGTATGGAGGCTCGTTGAGTCACCTGAGTAGGACAACCTGGCATCTTTTTTCGGAGTGGGGGATCATGGGGAGCAATATCCCGTATGTGAAGTTGTGACATCTGTCTGGTGGGTGGATCCGTTCCTTGCTCATCTGGGATCTCTGATGTCAGCGGTGCTTCCTGTGCTGGTTGAGGGAGCAGGGGTAGAGAAGGCTTCTTCCTTTTTAGGGGTCGTGGCAGCGGAGGAATCAGGTATCTGGGAAGCTGTGACATGGCGAATCCGTCTGTCTGGAACCCAAATCAGAGAGTCTGCATCCTGAGGAAAAATACAAGCATATCCTTGACCACTGGTTAACAATGGGTCGGGACCTTTCCATTGTCTGGAGAGGAGGTCCCTCCATTTTACTAATGGCTTTGCTTTTAGTTGCTCCGGGCACCAATGATGAAACATTGCAGTGGTTCCGGATGAATCAGCATTTAAATTATTTATTACAAAAAGAGCATGTTGCAAGATTTGATGGGGAGAACTATACTTAAATTCCCCTTCTTTTAATTTTTGAATTTGTATTTGTAATGTTTGGTGTGCTCTTTCCACAATGGCTTGTCCCTGTGGGTTGTAAGGGATGCCAGTATTATGTTTAATTTGAAACTTTGTACAAAATTCCTGAAAAGACTTAGAAGTGTAAGCAGGGACATTATCAATTTTTAAAGCCTTTGGCAAACCCAAATATGAAAAACGAGTAAAGAGATGTTGTATTACATCTTTAACTGCCTCCCTTGTATGAGTAGTGGCAATAGTAACATGAAAAAAGGTATATCTATAGTTACATGAACAAAAGACAATTTTCCAAATGAGGAGATGTGAGCCACATCCATCTGCCAGAGTGCATTAGGTTTGAGACTTCGAGGGTTAACTCCCATAGGCAAGCTATTAATAATAGTGGGGAAGTGTAAGCAGGAACGAACAATCTCTTGAGCAGACTCTCGAGGAATTTGAAACTGAATTCTTAAAGCAGTGGCATTTTGATGATGAAGTGAGTGAGAGGCTCGTGCCTCTTCAAAAACAGAAGCCACTGTGGTCAGGTTAGTGAATCTGCCAGGTCATTGAAAGAATTTAAAGGGTCAGGCAGTCTGGAATGAGCCCGAATGTGGCCAATAAAAAATACTTTATTCCTTTTCCAAATTTGTTGCTGTCGTTTTGTCAGCAAGTGAAACATAGTAATTTTATTCTCTGACAGAACTGCAGTCTCAATGTGTGGAAACAGCCTGACCACATACTGAGAGTCAGAGTAAAGGTTAAATTCCTCATCTGTGAGCATAACAAAAGCCTCTATGACAGCTGTGATCTCACCCTTTGAGCCGAAGTTTCCTGTGTTTCCTAAAACTTTCTGATGATTTCTTGTAACTGTGGAGCCTTTACCGTTTGCAGACCTGTCAGTGAAGGCCATCTGAGCATCAGGAATAGGGAACTGTTTACACCTAACAGGAAAAAATAACTGGATGCTTGGACATAAAATTCAACAAAACATGCGAGGGTAAATGATGCAAAATTTGACCACAATAATTTCCTATAGCAATCTGCCAATCTTCATCAAACATTAGAAGAGCATCAAGTTGTTCCTTATTGTATGGAATTACAATTTCTGATGGCTCTCTACCGAACAATTCAATGCTCCACTTTCTTCCCTTTAATATCAGCGCAGCAATTAAACCTGAATAAGAAGCCACTACTTTTTTAGCTTGGGTGGGGAGATGGCCCCATTCTAGGTGGCAGTTTTGCCATAAAACTCCCGTAGGTGCAGTTGGAGTAGCTAGGCAAAGGAACTGCCAAGTTACTGTTAAATCAATTCTTTTTTACATAGCTATTAGATAAAGCTATTTCTACTTTGCCTAGGGCCTCCTGAGCCTCAGCAGTTAATTGTCTTTTAGAAGTTGGATCTGTATCCCTATGCAAAATGTTAAAAAGAGGCTTTAATTCGGCAGTGGTTAATTTTAAATATGGTCTAATCCAATTTATATCACCTAAACGTTTTTGATAATCATTTAAAGTAACGAGATGGTCTTTTCTTAATTGTAGCAGAGCATGAGTTACTGTTTCTGAGTTTATAACCCTTCCTAAGTAGTTTATGGGCGGATTGATTTGAATTTTCTCTGGGGCAATTTTTAAACCTCTGGCTGTCAATGCCTGGGTCAAATCTTGGAGGACAGTTTGCAAATGAGCTCTATCAGGATGAGCTATTAAAATATCCATATAGTGAATCATATATACTTGTTCATATTTAGCTCTAATATCTTCTAGAGTGGCATTGACAAATTTCTGGCATAAGGGGGGGGGCTATTTTTCATTCCCTGAGGTAAAACTTTCCACTGAAACCATAAATAAGGCTGCTTAAGATTTTCTGATAACAGACTAAAAGCAAATCACTTTTTATCCTCAGCATTTAGGGGAATGGTGAAAAAACAATCTTGTAAATCAATTACAATTATATCCCTCTGGGATGGCTACTGGGGAAGGGAGCCCAGGTTGTAAGGCCCCCATGTCCTCCATGGTGACATTAATTGCTCTCAAATCCTGTAAAAGCCGCAATTTACCAGATTTTTTCTTAATAACAAAAATAGGAGTGTTCCAGGGGCTATTGGAGGGCTCAATATGTCGCAATTCTAGTTGTTCAGAAATTAATGTTTTAGCTGCCAGTGACTTTTCTTTAGGGAGAGGCCATTGTTCCACCCACACCGGGTCCTGCGATTTCCACGTTATGGGGTTGGCAGCAAAAACAATGGCCTCCATTATAAATTTGGATACCTCAATCCAGTACGTAGCTGTCGAGGGGTTGGGCAAATTGGCTCAATTATTCCTGTCTGTTGTTTACCTAATCCCTTTGATGGATCATAGTCCACCTGGAGCATTTGGGAGGTCACTTTGTCATCAGGGCTGAAAAGTAGCACTCCCATTTGAGACAGCACGTCCCTCCCCCACAGGGTAAAGGGGAGAGAAGGAACTACATAGGGTTGGAAAGTTCCACAGGTATCTTCAAACTGACAGTTTAACATTTTTGCACTTTTAACTACTGCGGGGGCTCTCCCTAATCCCACCAACTCATTTTCAGTGGTATGTGTAGGCCAGGAGCTGGGCCAGTCTTTCCCAGAAATGCAAGAGACATCTTCTCCTGTGTCTAATAACTCCACAACAGACTTGCCACTGACCTATTTCATAGGGCTTTTCTGAGTAATTTCTGCTATCCAAAAAACCATATCACTAGACCCAAACCCTTTCTCCTGCCTTTCACTTTGAGTAGCTGTGTGTCTTATGGCAGTATGGTAAGGCAAAAGTAAAAGTTGAGCTATTCTTTGTCCCTGATGAATTTGTATAGTTTTAGTTGGGGGTGAAATCATTATCTGAATTTTTCCTGTATAATCTGAGTCAATCACTCCAGGGATAATTGTGAGACCTTGCATAGCTAAGGAACTTCTGCCTAATATAATTCCCACCAAACTGGTCGGTAATGGACCTTTAACTCCTGTAGGGATTTTTATAGTGGGGCTATCTGGTGTTAATATTGTTGAGGTGGTGGGTCCAGCCCTAGTGGATCCAGGGTAATTTGAAGCGGGGACATGAGTCAGCATCCTAAGAAAGAACTATTTAATTAGAAAAGAGAGATTAGGAAAAAATAGTGTAGTAGGAAAATTTAGTGGAGAAAAGAGGCTGAATAACTTGGTTTACATGGAGAACCAATAAAACTCCGAGACAAGGAGTTTGCACCACCTATGTAGGTCACTGGCTCCCATTTGAATAGCAGAGGGCGCCCTGCCTTGGGCTCCCTCTCTTGTGGGTCTTGGAAGCCAGGGCAAAATTAGCAGGCTTGGCAAGCCTCCACGCTCCAGATGGGAATTCAGCCAGAAAAGAAGAGAATGAGAAAAGGCCACACGGGGGAAACCAGTCTTTCCAGGAACTGGTCCCGTTTCTTTATTTTCCAGGCCCACTTTTATACGTTTAGTTATACATAGAGATAAATGTAAGAAACAGAGTCAGGCAGGGTCAGCTGCTCTGACCCTTATCTAAAGACAGTGTTCTCAGTATATCTTTATTCTTACAAGGGTCTTACATTTGTTTACAATATCTTCTGGTCTGGAGACCAATCAACATTTTATGGCCCCACCTTACTTTCTATTGATAAAGATTAGTCAATCAGAAAACTTGTTTCCCCTTAAGATCTACTTAGTCTTAAGATAGTGATAAAGTTACATTCATAGTACATAGCAAGGACACAATGATTTATAACAAAGAAAGAGGAGTACAGTGATCTATAACAAAGAGAAAATTCATTAACTCAAAAGTCTAGTATTGCTAAAAACTACTATATTTCCTTTTCTACATTCCAATCACATTGATTAACATACTCCCAGGTACCTAAGGATATGGAGGCCTGACGGCAATGAAACTCAGCAATGAAACCCCTCACCAATATAATTTCTAACTAACTCGCTAATACTATACTAATAATTTTCTAACTTCTCAAAAGAATCTGTTTTTAGAAAGTTTAAAGCATCCAGTGCCTCTCTCGGTTGGGAGGCTGTAAACAATCACATGTGGCCGGATAATCCTGTCAGGCAGGCTAGAGAGCCATCAGAGGAGTTTTTGGACTGAAACAGGCCCAGGAGATTTATTAACTGGAGTCCTAAGTTAACTTCTTTACAGACAGAGGTGGTGGGGGGTAGCACCCCCATAATGTCAGAAGTATAGGTGAAAGGTATAATGCAGCAAGGCAGGCAAACTCTGGTTTTTGCATAAGCAGATCCAGCGAGGCTCCCTTAAGGCTCGACTCACCTTTGCCTGTTGGGCCCCTTAACCTCATGACCTTTGCCATGGGTGGGACTCCTCATGCTGGCTCCTGGCAGAGGTCCAGTCCTGTGCTGCCTGGGGTTGCTCTGATGAGTTCTGCGATGGTACGAAGGGAATGAATGGGTTCAGTGACGCTGCCCCAATTGTTGTTGGGGCCTGGGGCTGGCCCCTCAATCCGTTTCCCAACTGCTGGTCAGGAACTAGCAAGGCTCTGTTTTTATGGAGTCTTAATCTACAATCCCTAGCCCAGTGATATCCCTTCTGACAACGATGGCAAGGAAATCTAGGGAGATTAGCAGACACAGCCGGGGAGGTGGCATTCAGCAGAGAAGAACCAGCTGCTTTTTGGGAGCAAGCGTGTATAAAGTGTCCCTCCGGTCCGCAAGAGAAGCAGACCTTGGTTAAAACAATATTCTGGCCTGGACTACTGGAATGACTCTTTGATGGGTTATTCCTGTTTGTAAAAAAGGATTGTACTGCCTGTTGATAAGAATTTCCCTTTCAGCTATGGCAACGCCCTACATCATTGCTGGTCCTACATGTGCACATTGCCTGATGTAATCTCCTATTTGCCCAGATTTTTTTCTATAGGACGTAGAATGGCCTGGCAGGTAGAGTTAGCATTTTCAAATGCCAGTTGTTATGTCGGTATTCCAGCTGCCTCAAAATTGGAAATTACTCTGTGGACTGCCTCTGCAAGTCGTGATATAAAGTCCTCATATGGCTCTTCTGTTTTTTGTTTAATGTTTGAAAAGGAAGAGGTTGATTCTTTCCCTTCAGGAAACAATAGCCAAGCCCCAAGGGCACAGGCCTTTACTTGATCTAAAGTCTTTATGTCTAATCCCATCTGATCTCTAAGTGTTCCAAATTCATTAGTCCCTGTCAGCATACATTTTACAATATATTTTGAGCCAAATTTCTGGTTGGTATTGGCCTGTTTTGGGGCAAGGTCATCAAATTCAGCTCTCCAAAGTACATGTTGCCCTCCTGACAGACAAGCTTTAGCAACAGTCTTCCAGTCATGGAGTGCCATCCATCTGCCCACTAAGGCCTCTACCAATGATAAAGTGTATGGGGCTTTAGGCCCATACGAAGCACAAGCCTGTTTGAGTTCTTTAATCATTTTCATTGGAATGGGTTCCCAGTGATGGGCTCTTCCCTCACCGCTTCTGTCAAATATTACAGGAAAACAAGCCTCAAGGTGGGGATCAATTCATTCTCGGGGCTAGAGAGAACCCTTCTCCGGGGAACTTCTAGTGGAGGCCCCTGACCCCTATAGGGAGGGTGGGGGAAAGGGGAACAGAAGCATCCCATGTCGTTTCATACTCCAGAGATCTTTTAACTGTTTGATGTTTAAATCTTATGGGTGGTCTAATTGTAGATGTTTCCCTTAAGCTCCTGGGAGCAGATGGCCTGATTGGGGACATTTCTGTTAAATTCCTAGGAGCATCTTTATCTAAAAGGGCCAGTCCTCGTCAAAATGGTGTCAAGCTGCTGTTTCCTCTAAATCTTTCTCATCTTGAGGGGAAAGCCGATCTTTCTTCTCATCCCTATCTTCTACCTGTTCCTAGGCAGTCATTGCAGCTAACATTTCATTTAGCTGCCGATAGCTAGGTATAGCCTCTTTTTCCTTATCTTCCTCTTTTACATGTATCATTTTTTCTTCACTTTCTCTTTAACATGTACCTTTTCAGATTCAGGAGCAGGGTATTAAGCATCTTTAATCATATTCCATAAAGAAAAAGTAGGACCATACTGAGTGTAATAAGCTTTCAGCTGTTTTCTTACTTTTTCCCAGGTATCTAAATTAACAGTGCCCTCTTCTGGAAACCAAGGACATTGCTCTTGTACGAATGTAAAAAAGTACTGAATATTGGCTTTCTTAACTTTAATTCCTCTTTATTTAACAATTGCAAGATTACTCCTATAAAGAGCTATCTTTCTTTTGACTCACTGTTACCCATGTCAGAGATTTAAGTCCTGTAAAGAAGGTTTCTTGTCAACCTTTGTAAAGGGGGTTTCTTTTCAACCCTTGGAAAGCAGGTTTCTTTCAACCCTTATAAAGCAGGTTTCTTTCAATCCTTAGAAAGCAGGTTTGTTTCAACCCTTAGAAAGCAGGTTTGTTTCAATCCTTAAACTGGGTTTCTTTCAACCCTTCAACTGGGTTTCTTTCAACCCAAAACTTTCCACCACTCTTTCCTTACCTATCTTATGCAGGGGGGTTGGCAAAACCCTGAGTGGGGTCCTAGCCGTCCCAAAAACTGTGTACTAGGGGAAACCTACCTTAGAATAGCCTGTTCCAGGTGCCACTTGCCAGGGACCAGCCCTGGTGGATCCAGGGTAATTTGAAGTGGGGGCGGTGTGGCAAGAGAGATATATAGATTTAGAGAGAGATAAGGAAATAGTTTGCAGTTAAGAGAATTGAGGAGAGAAAGAGGATGTATTTCTTGATTTACATAGAAACCCAATAAAGCCTCAGACAAGAGACTTACACCGTCTGCATAAGGCCCCAGGTGCCCACTTGAATAGTGGAGGGTGACCCACCTTGGGCTCCCTCTGTGTGGGTCTTAGAAGCCCAGGCAAATAAGTAGACATGATGAGCTTCTATGTTCCAGACGGGAATCAGCCAGAAAATAGAGTAAGAAAGAAAAGTAGACATGAGGGAAGCCAGTCTTTCCCAGAACTGGTCCCTTTCTTTATTTTCCAGGTCCGCTTTTATACTTTTTGCTATACATGGAGATTAATGGAAAATACAAAGTCATGCAGGGTCAGCAGCCCTGACCTTTATCGAGACCAGGCTTTCTCTCTGAATACTTAGCTATATACACTGGTCTTAGGTGACTCTACACATGGACATCACCAGATAGTCAACACCGAAATCAGATTGATTATATTCTTTGCAGCCAAAGATGGAGAAGCTCTATACAGTCAGCAAAAACAAGACCGGGAGCTGACTGTGGCTCAGATCATGAACTCCTTATTGCCAAACTCAGACTTAAATTGAATAAAGTAGAGAAAACCACTATACCATTCAGGTATGACCTAAATCAAATCCCTTATGATTATACAGTGGAAGTGAGAAATAGATTGAAGGGTCTAGATCTGATAGATAGAGTGCCTGATGAGCTATGGACAGAGGTTCATGACACTGTACAGGAGACAGGGATCAAGACCATCCCCATGGAAAAGAAATGCAAAAAACCAAAATGCATGTCTGGGGAAGCCTTGCAAATAGCTGTGAAAAGAAGA
>SJYQ01000256.1:20483-42122 GCA_006410935.1 Redunca redunca | reverse complement strand
GTCATGGCTCAGGTCAGGTCTCAACAGGATGAACCTATACAGGTGGGTTAGATAACCTTCAGAGGAGTCCGTAAGCTGAAACACTCTTGTCACGCCCAGGAATTTTTATTGCCTTGGAGCTGCATGTTAACTCCTTCTCCTAGAGAAATGGTTATGGGGGAGAGCCCCCCGTAAAGTCAGAGGTGTAGGTGAGAGAGCATAAAACAGACTCTGGTTTTGGGGTAGATGCTCGGGAACAGGGGGTTTCCTGAGACTTGGTCATGCCTTTGCGTATGCCAAGCCTCCTTCCTCATGACCTTTGCCATGGGCGGAGTTCCTCACACTGGCTCCCGGCACAGGATTGATAAAATTACTAAATGTATCAATGTCCCAACCTCTCTGCTGATGACACTGGTGATGCCCTGCTCCCGTCATGCCTGCTTTCCTGCTGGACACGTGTCTCACCCCTTGGAACCACAGCCTAGAGAACAAGAGTCATCAGGTTTTTATACCACCTGAAAAAAAAAAACCCTCTATTCCATCCCTAGAAAAGATCTGAGCGTTTCCACCATCAGATTCTCCACCGGATCATTAACCTGATTATAGAAATGGCCATCAGATGCATGAAGTAGTGCTCAACATCACTAATCAGCAGTTCATTTCAGTTCAGTTGCTCAGTTGTGTCTGACTCTTTGCGACCCCATGGACTGAAGCATGCCAGACTTCCCTGTCCATCACCAACTCCCAGAGCTTGCTCAAAGTCATGTCTATCGAGTCAGTGATCCTATCCAACATCTCATCCTCTGTAGTCCCCATCTCCTCCCACCTTCAATCTTTCCCAGCATCAAGGACTTTTCCAGTGAGTCAGTTCTTCATATCAAGTGACCAAAATATTGGAGCTTCAGCTTTAGCATCATTCCTTCCAGTGAATATTCAGGACTGACTTCCTTTACAATTGACTGGTTTGACCTCCTTGCAGTCCAAGTGAGTCTCAAGAGTCTTCTCCAACACCAAATTCAAAAGCATCCATTCTTCAGCGCTCAGCCTTCTTTATAGTCCAACTCTCACATCCATACGTGGTTACTGGAAAAACCACAGCTTTGAATAGATGGACCTTTGTTGGCAAAGTAATGTCTCTGCTTTTTAATATGCCATCTAGATTGGTCATAGCTTTTCTTCCAAGGAGCAAGCATCTTTTAATTCCATGGCTTAAGTCACTATTTGCAGCGATTTTGAAGCCCAAGAAAATAAAGTCTATCACTGTTTCCATTGTTTCCCCATCTGTTTGCCATGAAGTGATGGGACCAGTTGCCATGATCTTAGTTTTATGAATGTTGAGTTGTTTTAAGCCAGCTTTTTCATCCTCCTTTTCCACTTTCATCAAGAGGCTCTTTAGTTCCTCTTCACTTTCTATCATAAGGTGGTATGATATGTAGATGTGAGTTTTTCAATATTTCTCCTTGCAATCTTGATTCCAGCTTGTGTTTCATCCAGCCTGGCCCTTCACATGATGTACTCCACATATATGGGGAAGGAAATGGCAACTCACTCCAGTATCCTTGCCTGGAAAATCTCATAGACAGAGGTGGGCTACAGTCCATGGGTTTCCAGAGAATTGGGCAAGACTGAGTGACTAACACTTACACTTACTCTGCATATAAGTTAAATAAGCAGGGTGACAATATACAGTCTAGATATAGTCCTTTCCCAATTTGGAGCCGTCTGTTGTTCCATGTCCAGTTCTCAATGCTGCTTCTTGAACTGCATACAGATTTCTCAGGAGGCACGTCAGGTGGTCTGGCATTTCCATCTCTAAGAATTTTCCACATGCATGCTCACTCGCTCAGTTGTGTCCAACTCTGTGCAACTCATGGACTGCAGCCTGCCAGCATCTTCTGTCCATGGGATTATCCAGGCAAAGAATACTGGCATGGGTTGCCACTTCCTCCTCCAGGGGAATCTTCCCAAATCAGGGTTTGAACCCACATCTCCTGCATCTCCTGCACTGGCAGGCGAATTCTTTATCACTGAGCCAGCTGGGAAGCCCCTTAAACCAGTCTCTATCTCTTGGGGGTCTCAGTTGCCAAATTATACACAGAGTGTTTGGACACAGAATTGCATAAGCACATGCATGGGTGGGCATGTCTCAGGCTCCATCAACACAGTATGGGTTTCTGGTGTGTGGGGGCTCAGAAGACACAGGTGCACAGGCCTCCTAATGTGGACGGATGCAGGTGGATCTGTACCAGGAGTAGCCAGGACTCCTCCCGATATGTCCTAGCTGAAACAAGTGGCTATGGGCAGGCCCCAGGACAGTGAGTGCATCTGAAGCCCACCTCCTTGCACAAACATGCACCCTGGACCAAGGGCTCTTTTCTGTTCAGGAGGTGAACTCTTTGCAATGCTCCTACATGCAGCCTCTTAAGTACTTCACATTCTCTGGATTCCAGAGGACAAACATAATTTTACATGCAAGTAGTTCTCAGTGAGGCAATGGGAGTAGAAGTGACATTTACCCATGTACAGGCTCATTTCCCCCTTAGGACTAAGTGGAATAAACCCAACCAATGCAACAAGAGTTGAAGTCACACATTGGTGCATCCACACATTGAAGGCCGCTGGTTCAGTTCATTTCAGTTCAGTCTCTCAGTCGTGTCCGACTCTTTGTGACCCCATGAATCACAGCATGCCAGGCCTCCCTGTCCATCACCTGGAGTTTACCCAAAGTCTGGGATTATTGATAATAATCATGGCTTTAAATCTGTTTTATCTCCTGGTAGGCCTTATCATACCTCTCACTGGACCTGGCTTTTTTTTGCCTCAGAGCTTTCCTAGGTATTCTTGCTCATTTTTCTCTGTGAAATTTAGAATCAGTTTATCCTGGAAATCTATCTGAATGGTTGTTAATTAGGATTGCATTAAATGTTAGACTAATGAGAAGTGACATTTATATGACATTCAATCTGATCATTAAGAACACTCTGTGTCTTCACAATGACCCAAGTACATGCATGTATGTAGTTTCTTCCAGACGGTGTTGAAGTTTCCTTTATGTTCCCTCTGTAAATATTGGGTATCTACACTGGAGATGCACTATGAACACAGCAGACATGATTTCCTGCTCTTGGATTTTTGCCTACCTGAGATCATGAAGAGATTCCCTGTCGTCTACCCGTTTTTCTTACCTTTCCACTTAGACTCACTATTCACTTGTGCCAGGAGCCAGCACGGGAGATCCCATCCATGATAAGGTCATGCAGGAGAGGCCTGATGAGCAAGGTGGAATCAGGACTCAAGGGACTCCCTGGATTGATCCCACCCATGACAAGGTCACGCAGAGAGACCTGACAGGCAAGGTGGAACAGGACTCGAGAGATCCCCTGAACCTGCTCGAGCATCTACCCCAAAACCAGGATTTGTCCATCTTACTATCTTATGCTTTTTGCCAAACTCTTCTGATATTAATGGGGGCTGTCCCCGACCACATTTCTCTGAAGGAAATCAACTTAGAACTTTAGTTAGTAAGTCTCCTAGGCATAAGAGTGTTTCAATTCAAACCCCTCTGTTAGCTTTCTAACTTGCCTGATAGGTTTATCCGGACGCTTACAACTGAGAGGGTAACAAGTAGGAAGGCCAGGAATCTCCAAATGGAGGAAATAGCCTGCAAGTGTCAGACATTTTTATCTCCCTTAAGCGGCAGGAGGAAACAAACTAGCAGTATTTTTTTTCCTTCTCTATACAAATTTAAAAGGAGGTTTCTCTTAAAATTCTGTGTTGCCATGACACCTGGTTTCATCTGAAGATAACCAATGCCTTTTTCTTATGGAAATGTTTATCTTAAGCTATGCTAATGTACTATGCATTTACCCCAAACTGTCTTCAAGTCGGTTCTGCCTTTTGGGCTCAGAACCTACTTGATAAACCAGTATGTTATACTCCAATATTGTTCTTCTAATCTATGTAAATGACACCATTTGTATGGTGCTCTGCCCTTGTTCAAGATTCCAGTTAATCCTTTTATGGCCCAAGATGAACCATTTGGAGCCAAGATTATCCCAAAATACATCTTACGGGTGAGGGGCTTGGTGCCATTCTAAGTTTTGAGACATTCCTTTCTTTCATTAACAGACTGCTGGTGACTATATAACATCCAGCTAAAGACTAGCAGGGGGGTACTCTTCCTGCCCCCGTCTGATGCCTATGTCAGAAGCTTTCTCTATATCCTTTATACTTTAATAAAACTTTATTACACAAAAGCTCTGAGCGATCAAGCCTTGTCTCTGGCCCCGGATTGAATTCTTCTCCTCCAGGGGCCAAGAATCCCAGCGTCGTAATTCAACAACAACCTTTCACAACTATGCATGTGATTGTTTACAACCTCCCAACCACGAGAGGCTTGGGAAATTTAAAACATTCTAGGAATGTACAGCCTTTCGAGGAGTTAAAATTTTTGGAATAGAACTGGTTAAGGGTTTCATTGTTGAGCCAATACTTGCCGCCAAGTTTTCATATATTTTGTTGTGTACCTGGGAGTGCATTAATTAATATAGTTGATATATAGAAATATAAGTAAGTAGTCTTGATATTTACAGCATTAAACCTTGAATTAATAAATTCCTTCCTTGTTATAGCCCACCACACCTTTGCCCTATAGGAATGCAAATTTATCTAGTGCTTTCAGGGAGTGGCGCCAGACTTTAGAAGAGTCACCTTTAGAGAAAATAAGTTTTCTGGTTAACTAACCTTTATCAGAAAGAAGGGTCATAAAATGTTAGCAGGCCTCCTGGCCAAAAGATGATGTAAATCATGTAAAACTTTTGCATATGGAAACGTATGCAGAAAGAAAGCCTGGTCTCAAAAAGGGTCAGGACTGCTGACCCTGAATGACTCTGCATCTTCCATTATTCCCTATGTACAATTCAGGGTATAAAAGTTCCCTTTGAAAATAAAGTTGTGAGCCTCGCTCACTGAAGCTTTCTCTCCTCCTGTCTTTTTTCCTTTCTCTTTGTTTTCAGGCTGACTCCCTGGAGCACAGGGGCCCTCTGAGTTCACTTCTCTCCCCAGGCTTCTAAGACCCACATGAGAGGGTGCCCAAGGCAGGGCACCTTCCGCTATTCAAGAGGGTGCCTGTGGCCTACGTGAACAGTGCAAGTCCCTTGTCTGGGGCTTTATTGGCTTTCTGCGTAAACCAAGGAATATCAGTCTCTTTCTCTCCTCTATTGTTCTTAACTGTAATATTCCCTCTTTATCTCTCTCTATATCTATAAATCTCTTTCCAGTCACTGATGCCATTCCCCTGAGGATACCCTGGATCTAACCAGGGCTGGTCCCTGGTACACTTGGAACTGACTTTTGATTTTATTCCATTTAGATGGGCAGTTAATTAAGAAGCATTGACTTAAAATCTACTTCCCTGCTCTCCAGTACTTAGTCACTGAGTGAATGAATGAAAGTCACTCAGTTGTATCTGAGTCTTTTCAACCACATGGACTGTACAGTCCATGGAATTCTCCAGGCCAGAATACTGGAGTGGGCAGCCTATCCCTTCTCTAGTGGATATTCCCAAGCCAGGAATCGAACTGGGGTCTCCTGCATTGCATACAGATTCTTTACTATCTGAGCTATCAGGGAAGTCGCTCTTACTAGTAGAGTAATAAAGCAAATGTTCATACATGGGTAGAACCGGATATATCTCTAAGACAGAATCAACTTTATTTTTCTTCATGTTTGGAGTTACTGGAAAAGGAAGGAGCCAAGAATAGAATCGTTGTTTGGGCCTGAGAAACCAGAAGCAGTGACAACCATGGGGGTGGGCACCTGGAAGAACAGAGTAGAGGCAGAAAATCATGGCTGTGGACCTTGCTGACACAGGCATCTCTCAGACTTCAAAATGAAAATGGGAGTTAGGCAGGTGGAGATGAAAGTACCAAGTTGTATCTCTGAGCATCATTCCCTTTACAAAATTAGTTCTATGAAAGCAAAAATGTAGTAAGACCCTCCATGTAGTAAAAATCTGTATACTTTACAGTCAGCCCTCTATAACATTGGTTTAACTTCTGTGGATTCAAAAACCACGTGACATGTCATAGTATGTATTTCTTGAAGAAAATCCAGTTGTAAGTGGACCTGTGCAGTTCAAATCTGTGTTGTTTAAGGGGTAACTGATTGTTACACAGTCTGTTTTTCCGTTTCCCCCTGATGAACTTTTGGGGTGCATCTCCCTTTTGGCTGTTGTGAATGGTGCTGGTATGAATATTCATGTCTAAGCATCTGTTGGAGTCCATACTAGCAATTTTTTGGGTTTAGACTTAGGAATAGTATCACCAGGTCATATGGTAATTTTAACTTTTTGAAGAATCTGTGAACTCTTTTCCACAGTGGTCACATCATCTTCCACTCTCCCTAGCAAGAAACAGGATTCCAGTGTCTCCCCATACTTTCATCGTTTGTTAATCCTGTGCACTCTTGTTATGTTCTGTTGTTTCTGATCTTTACATTGAAGCTATCTTAGATGTGAGGTGGTTTCTCATTGTGGTTTTAAATTGCATTTCGCTAATGACAAATCGTGTTAAGTATCTTTTCATGAGCTTAGTATGATCTACATGCAAGAAAACTTAAGTTAACGGTATAGTTATATGATTTCTGACACAAATACACCCAGGTACAGCCACCACAGTCAAGATACAAAATGTTTCCATCATCCCAAATCTTCTCTTGTCCTTTTCCCAACCAGCCTGATAAACGCCAGGCAGTCAAGATCTGCAAGTCTCCAGAGATTAGATCTATTTTCTAGGGTTTCCTAAAAATCAGATCATGTGTTTTCATTTCTGTCTGACTTCATTTGTTTGTCACAATATGCTTTCTGTTGTTGCTTTTTGTTTGTTTTTAAATTTCCTTAACTCATTTCTAATAATCTTCAGGTTTCCTGAAAAGGAAATTGCCGGGGTCCAGCCCCGGTGGATCCAGGGAATTCAAAGGGGAGATGGAGTTGGTGAGGAAAAACTTATCTATTTAGAAATATAAAGAGAGATTAGGAAAGAATAATGTAGTAGGAAAATTAGTGAAGAAAAGAGGCTGAATAACTTGGTTTACGTGGAAAACCAATAAAGTTCCAAGACAAGGAACTTGCACCATCTACATTAGGATGCCCGCTTGAATAGTGGAGGGTGCCCTGCCTTGGGCTCCCTCTCGCATGGGTCTTAGAAGCCAGGGCAAATGAATAGACTCGGTGAGCCTCCACGTTCCAAGGGATCAGCCTGAAAAGGAGAGGGAGGGAGAGGGAGAAAGAGAGAGAAACAGTCGACATGCGGGAGGCCAAGCTTGTGCAAAAAACCCATAACTTTATTTTTAAAAGGTGTTTATACACCCTAAGTTTTACATAATGGAAGATACAGAGTCATGCAGGGGCAGCAGTCCTGACCCTTTCTGTATATCTTTTTGTATACAAAAGGTCTCAGGTGATTTACATTATCTTCTGGCCAAGAGGCCTGTTAACACTTTATGGATCTCTTCCATAATGAATGTTAATCTGATTTCCCCTGAAGTGTTTTTCTTTAATCTGCATCACCCTCAAAGCACTAAAGTTACATCCCTATAGAAAAAAGGTGTAGTGGGTTATAACAAAGAAGGTACTTAAGTCAAAGATCTATGTTGCTACTTATATATATATATATATATATACACCAACTATATATATATTTATATATAAATATATATATATACACATCAACTATATCAACAAATAAAAGATATGAAAATTCGGCAGCAAGTATTGGATCAACAAATGAAACCTTTAATCAGTCCTATTCTAATGATTTTGACTCTTCAGAAGCCCCTACATTCCTAGGATGTTTTAAGCTTCCTGTGCCTCTCACAGTTGGGAGGCTGCAAAGAATCACATGTGCAGCTGTAAGAGTCCTGTAGGCAAGTTAGATAGCCATCAGAGGGGTTTTTGGATTGAAACACTCGTATTAGGCCCAGGAGACTTATTATCTAAAAGCTCTAAATTAACTTTTTCCAGAAAAAGGTGGTGGGGGGACAGCCCCTGTTAATGTTAGAAGAGTGAAAAGCACAGTACAATAAGGCAGGCAGACTCTGGTTTGGGGGGTAGATTTTCAAGAAAATTCAGCGAGGCTCCTTTAAGGCCTGACTCACCTTTGCTTGTCGGACCCCTTAACCTCATGACCTTTGCCATGGGCAGGACTCCTCGTGCTGGCTCCCGGCAGGAAATGTCCATACTTTTTATAACATTTATCAAAAATATATGTATGTCATTTTTTTTATGCTGTCTGTGGCATTAGTATCTTTTATTTTTTTTTTTTTTAATTTGGCTGCTCTGTGTCTCAGTTGTGGTCTGTGGGATATAGTTCCCTGACTAGGAATAGAATCTGGGCTCTCTGCTTTTGGAGTGTGGAATTGTAGCAGCAGGACCACCAGGGAATTCTGGATATTCATATTTTTATTTGGTCTCTCTTTTTTTCTTTTTTATAAAATGTGTTATCATCAATTTACAATGTTACATTACTATCTGCTATACAATAAAGTGAATCATTTATATGTATGCCTATGTCCACTCCCCTTTGAGCCTCCCTCCCACCCCGTCACTCCTCCTCTTGAGGTCAATGCAGAGTACCAAGCTGAGCTCCGTATGCTACACAGCCGCTTTCCACTAGCTATTTGTTTTACACATGGTAGTGTATATATGTCAATGCTAGTCTGTCAGTTTGTCCCCTCCACTCCTTCCCCTGCTGTGTCCACAAGATCATTCTCTATATCTCTGTCTCTGTTTGAGCTCTGCAGGTAAGTTCATCAGTACAGTTTTTCTATATACGCTGTGCTTAGTTGCTCAATCCTGTTAATACTGTAGCCTGCAAGGCTCCTCTGGCAATGGACTGTATCCTGCCATGCTCCTCTGCCAAAGGGAACTCACACAAGTATACTAGAGTGGGCTTCCATGCCCTTCTCTAAGGTATCTTCTAAAACCAGGGATCAAACTCAGGTTTACCACATTGCAGGCAGATTCTTTACCATCTGAGCCACAAGGGCAGCCCAAAAATAGTGGAGTGGTTAGCCTATCCTTTCTCAGGGTATCTTCCCAACCCAGGAATTGAACTGGGGTCTCTTGCCTTACAGGAGGATTCTCTACCAGCTGAGCTACTGTTCCAGAAACCAGTACTCAGGAAACCAAGCACCACACTCAGAGAGTTGGAGGATTCAGGTTTATTACACAGGCGGGCACAGAGGAGTTAACACTCCAAGCTCTGAGTCCTGAACAAAGGGATTACAGGGTTTTTACAGACAGACTGTAGTGGGCAACACCAGTGGTTAATAGGCTGGTTTAAACTAATGGGTTTCACGTGTGCAAGAATAGTAGTCAAGACAGGGAGGGGGATGCCTGACCTGGATAGGCATGATGAAGCAAGTTTGCAGGGGCTGGGCAATCGCCAAGAGCAGGACAAGGGTGAGTGAGATAAATTCCAGTTCCTACGATTGCATGTCCCCAGTTTCTGAGACTATGTGACCTACATGGTCTAGACTTTGCAAGGGGCCAGCTGAGTTACAGAGGCAGAAGGTGAAGGAGGTTATGTAAAATTTTAACTTTTCTTCTTCGTTCCCCGCTCTTGATGCTTCTATCACTTGTTGTAGGAACCATCATCTCATGTTTTTGGTACGATATTCAGAGCTCTGCATAGTTTGGGGACTATATTGAAATATTAACAGTTATAGCTTTATGGATTCAATCCAAGAGGTTAGGAACTGGGTAATTGCATTGAGCACACAAGGGCCAAACAAGAGTGCCACAAAAAACATGAAGAGAGGACCGGTTAAAGGGAGACGTCACAATGTCCAGCTCCAGATATCGTTCCATTTACCCAAGGAATTAGCTAGTTTCTCTCTTCTTTATATGATTTGTTCCCCTAGGTGTTGGGCCATGTCCCTGACTATTTCTGATAGGTTTACATAAAAGCATCATTCTTCTTTCAAGAATAGGCAGAATCCTCCCTTTTCAGTTGTCAGTAGGTCTCAGTTCAGTTCAGTTGAGTTCAGTCACTGAGTCGTGTCTGACTCCTTGGGACCCTATGAATCACAGCACATCAGGCCTCCCTGACCATCACCAACTCCTGGAGTTTACTCAAACTCATGTCCATCAAGTCGGTGATGCCATCCAGCCATCTCATTCTCTGTCATCCCCTTCTCCTCCTGCCCCCAATCCCTCCCAGCATCAAGGTCTTTTCCAGTGAGCCAACTCTTCGCATGAGGTGGCCAAAGCATTGGAGTGTCAGCTTTAGCATCAGTCCTTACAATGAGCATTCAGGACTAATCTCCTTTAGGATGGACTGGTTGGACCTCCTTACAGTCTAAAGGACTCTCAAGAGTCTTCTCCAACACCACAGTTCAAAAGCATCAAGTCTTCTGCAGTCAGCTTTCTTCACAGTTCAACTCTCACATCCATACATGACTACTGGAAAAACCATAGCCTTGGCTAGATGGAACTTTGCTGGCAAAGTAATGTCTCTGCTTTTTAATATGCTATCTAGATTGGTCATAACTTTCCTTCCAAGGAGTAAGCATCTTTTAATTTCATGGCTACAATCACCATCTGCAGTGATTTTGGAGCAGCCCAAAATAAAGCCTGACACTGCTTCCTCTGATTTCCCCATCAATTTGCCATGAAGTGATGGGACCAGATGCCATGATATTTGTTTTCTGAATTTTGAGATTTAAGCCAACTTTTTCACTCTCCTCTTTCACTTTCATCAAGAGGCTCTTTAGTTCCTCCTCACTTTCTGCTATAAGGGTGGTGTCATCTGCATATCTGAGGTTATTGATATTTCTCCCAGCAATCTTGATTCCAGCTTGTGCTTCTTCCAGCTCACCGTTTCTCATAATGTACTCTGCATATAGGTTAAATAAGCAGGGTGGCAATATACAGTCTTGACATACTCCATTTCCTATTTGGAACCAGTCTGTTGTTCCATGTCCAGTTCTAACTATTGCTTCCTGACCTGCATATAGGTTTCTCAAGAGGCAGGTCAGGTGGTCTGGTATTCCCATCTCTTGAACAGTTTTCCAAAATTTATTGTGATCCGCACAGTCAAAGGATTGGCATAGTCAATAAAGCAGAAATAGATGCTTTTCTGGAACTCTGTTGCTTTTCTGATAGTCCAGCAGATGTTGGCAATTTGATCTCTGGTTTCCCTGCCTTTTCTAAAACCAGCTGGAACATCTGGAAGTTCACGGTGCACATATTGCTGAAGCCTCACTTGGAGAATTTTGAGCACTAATTTACTAGCGTGTGAGATGAGTGCAATTGTGCGGTAGTTTGAGCATTCTTTGGCATTGTCTTTCTTTCGATTGGAATGAAAACTGACCTTTTCCAGTCCTCTGGCCACTGCTGAGTTTTCCAAATTTGCTGGCCTATTGAGTGCAGCACTTTCACAGCATCATCTTTCAGGATTTGAAATAGCTCCACTGGAATTCCATCACCTTCACTAGCTTTGTTCATAAGGGGTGGTTTCTAAGGCCCACTTGACTTCACATGCCAGGGTGTCTGGCTCTAGGTGAGTGATCACACCATCGTGATTATCTGGGTCATGAAGATCTTTTGGGTACTGTTCTTCTGTGTATTCTTGCCACCTCTTCTTAACATCTTCTGCTTCTGTTAGGTCCATACCATTTCTGTCTTTATCGAGTCCATCTTTGCATGAAATGTTCCCTTGGTATCTCTAATTTTCTTCCTGAATGAAATCAACAAGCAAAATCATTTGTTATTTGAGAGCCTCTGTTGAGGTGTGTTATGTGAAGAAATAGAAGTTTATAAATAATTCAACTAATAAGTTCATATACATCTGTTACAAGAGCTAACTAACTTAGAAACAAAAGAATTTTCAGAGTTTTTCAAGAAAAAGTTTGTGCCAAAATCGGAAACAGCATTTATTGCTTGAGGTTCTGAAAAAGGATAAATTTAAAAATTATTGGGTTCATTTATTTTAGAAGCATAGATTGTGTTATCTCTAAGACATTGTTTGGATATTCAAGATGTATCATATTTCAAATCTATTACTATTGTTTTGTCTTCAAATGTTTTACAGCTGGAATGAGTGCTGCTTACTTTCTAGTTCATAAAATATAATTAAGTAAGAGGGTCATGAGCGTTAATGTTCTTTCTTATTTTTTTTTAATATTTTGAGAGCAATTGATGAGAGAGAAGCATGGTTTGATCACCTCCCTGACAAGCTCCAAGATTTCCCAGCTGTATTCCTCTGCTTCTGATAGCTATTGTTTCCTTGGAATCTTCTTTGGAACTCGGTTCCCAGAGAATATTATACAAACAGCATGCCTGAACCCTCTCATGTTTCACTACAGCACTTACTGCTTTCTGCTTAACAAGATAATTGTTTTCCAATTGTTACTAACAGCATGTCTGTCCTACATGATTATAAGATACAGAAAAGACTGCAGACACATAGAACTCTTAGCACATCAGATGATCAATGACCACTGATTAATGAGAAATGAATCTACACTCTCTTACCTAGATGGTCTCATCCACCATCAATGCAATTTATATTTACATGCAGCTCAAACGGATCCTCTAATCTCTAAACCCATATCCAACTACATTCTCAACATTCATTTCGATGTATTATAGGAATCTCTAAGTTAATATATCCAAAACCAAACTCTTAATTCATATCCCAATATGTTACTTCAGACTCTTGCTAATGAAAGTAAAACTAATGACTTGATCGTGGTATTAGAATAAGCACTCAGGGGCTTCCCTCGTGGTCCAGTGGTTAAGAATCCACCTGCCAATCTTGAGAAAGAAGAATGGAACTGGAGGAATCAACCTGCCTGACTTCAGGCTCTACTACAAAGCCACAGTCATCAACACAGTATGGTACTGGCACAAAGACAGAAATATAGATCAATAGAACAAAATAGAAAGCCCAGAGATAAACCCACACACCTATGGACACCTTATCTTCGACAAAGGAAGCAAAAATATACAATGAATTAAAGACAATCTCTTTAACAAGTGGTGCTGGGAAAACTGGTCAACCACTTGTAAAAGAATGAAACTAGAACACTTTCTAACACCATTCACAAAAATAAACTCAAAATGGATTAAAGATCTAAATGTAAAACCAGAAACTATAAAACTCCTAGAGGAGAGCATAGGCAAAACACTCTCCGACATAAATCACAGCAGGATCCTCTGTGATCCACCTCCCAAAATACTGTAAATAAAATCAAAAATAAACAAATGGGATCTAATTAAAATTAAAAGCTTCTGAACAACAAAGGAAACTATAAGCAAGGTGAAAAGACAGCCTTCGGAATGGGAGAAAATAATAGCAAATGAAGCAACTGACAAACAACTAATCTCAAAAATATACAAGCAACTTATGCAGCTCAATTCCAGAAAAATAAATGACCCAATCAAAAAATGGGCCAAAGAACTAAATAGACATTTCTCCAAAGACATACGGATGCCTAACAAACAACATCACTCATTATCAGAGAAATGCATATCAAGACCACAGTGAGGTACCATTTCACACCAGTCAGAATGGCTGTGATCCAAAAGTCCACAAGCAATAATTGCTGGAGAGGGTGTGGAGAAAAGGGAACCCTCTTACACTGTTGGTGGGAATGCAAACTAGTACAGCCACTATGGAGAACAGTGTGGAGATTCCTTTAAAAACTATGAATAGAACTGCCTTATGACCCAGCAATCCCACTGCTGGGCATACACACTGAGGAAACCAGAATTGAAAGAGACACTTGTATCCCAATGTTCATCGCAGCACTGTTTATAATAGACAGGATATGGAAACAACCTAGATGTCCATCAGCAGACGAATGGATAAGAAAGCTGTAGTGTATATACACTATGGAGTATTACTCAGCCATTAAAAAGAATACATTTGAATCAGTTCTAATGAGGTGGATGAAACTGGAGCCTATTATACAGAGTGAAGTAAGCCAGAAAGAAAAACACCAATACAGCATACTAAGACATATATACGGAATTTAGAAAGATGGTAATGATAACCCTATATTCGAGACAGCAAAAGAGACACAGATGTAAAGAATAGACTTTTGGACTCCGTGGGAGAGAGGGTGGGATGATTTGTAAGAATGGCATTGAAACATGTATACTATCACGTAAGAAGTGAATCGCTAGTGTAGGTTCAATACAAGATGCAGGATGCTTGGGGCTGGTGCACTGGGATGACCCAGAGGCATGATATGGGGAGGCTGGTGGGAGGGGTGTTCAGGTTTGGGAACTCGTGTACACCTGTGGTAGATTCATGTCAATGTATGGCAAAACCAATACAGTATTGTAAAGTAAAAAAAAAAAAAATTAAAAAAAATAGAATCCACCTGTCAATGTAGGAGACACGGGTTCCAAACCTGGCCCAGGAAGATCCCACATACCACTGACCAACTAAGCCCCCAAGTCACACCTACTGAACTCATGTGCTACAGGTACTGAAGCCCATGCATGTAGAGCCCATGCTCTTTAATACAAGAAGCCTCCACAATGAGAAGTCTGCGCACCACAATGAAAAGTAGCCCTCACTCACCTCAACTAGAGCAAGCACATGCACAGCAACAAAGACCCAGTGCAACCAAAAATAAATCAATAAGTTCATTTATTTAAAAACAAAGAATAAACACTTAGATCCCTGACTTTATCTTTTGCTTCAGGGATGATCATTTATCAAGCAACCTGGTTATCCATGTCTATCAGTGCTTTCTGCATGGTAACAGAGAACAGAGTGATCAACAGATAGCATTTAAAAATTTTCTACCAGCTACAGTTATACAATATTGCAGCTTAAACGTGTACAGTGCCTGGACTTGCCTGAGTGATTGCACCTTTTTATAGAATCCATTTCTGAGATCTGCCCTTGCCAGGGTCCAGTCCCTGTGGATCCAGGGAATTCGAAGCAGGGACGGAGTCAGCAAGGAGAGACTTATTTATAAAGAGAGATTAGGAAAGAATAGTGTAGTAGGAAAATTAGTGGAGGAAAGAGGCTGAATAACTTGGTTTACACAGGCGACCAATACAGTTCCAAGACAAGGAATTTGCACCGTCTACATAGGCCACTGGCGTCCACTTGAATAGCGGAGGGTGCCCCACATTTAGCTCCATCTCACGTGGGTCTTAGAAGCCAGGGCAAATAAGTAGACACGGAGAGCCTCTGTGCTCCAGATGGGAATTCGGCCTGAAAGGGGAGAAAAGAATGACATGGGGGAGCCAAGCATTGGTGCCAGACCCACAACTTTATTTTCAAAAGCAGCTTATATACGCCAAGTTGTACATAAAGAAATAATGGAATATGCAGAGTTATGCAGGGGCAGCAGTCCTGACCCTTATTGAGACCAGGTTTTCTTTTTGCATACCTTCCCGTATACAAAAGGTCTCAGGTGGTTTTACATAATCTTCTGGCCAGGAGGCCTGTTAACATTTTTATGGCTCTTTTCTTAGATAAATGTCTATCAACCAGAAAACTCATTTTCCCTTGAAGTGTTTTTTCTTTAATCTGCGTCACTCTCAAAGTACTAAATAAAGTTACATTCCTGTATAACAAAGGTGCAGTGGGTTATAACAAAGAAAGTACTTAACTCAAAGATCTAATGTTGCTAATGCCAGGGCTGCTGCTGCTGCTAAGTCGCTTCAGTCATGTCCGACTCTGTGCAACCCCATAGACGGCCTCCTACCAGGCTCCTCTGTCCCTGGGGTTCTCCAGGCAAGAACACTGGAGTGGGTTGCCATTTCCTTCTCCAATGCATGAAAGTGAAAAGTGAACCACCTGTTTTTTCTACATGCCAACTATACCAACAAATAAAAGATATGAAAACTTGGCAGCAAGTATTGGCTCAACAATGAAACCCTTAATCAGTCCTATTCTAATGATTTTGATTCCTCAGAAGCCCCTACATTCCTAGGATGTTTTAAGCTTCCTGTGCCTCTCGTGGTCGGGAGGCCACAATTACATGCGCAGCTGTAAGAGTTCAGATAAACCTGTCAGGCAGGTTAGAAAGCCATTAGAGGGGTTTCTGGATTGAAAAACTCTTATTATGCCCAGGAGATTTATTATCTAAAAGCTCTAAATTAACTTTTTCCAGAAAAAAAGTGGTGGGGGATAGCCCCCTGTTAATGTCAGAGGAGTTGGTGAAAGACATAATATAGTAAGGCAGGCAGACTCTGGTTTTGGGGGTAGATGCTTGAGAAAATCCAAGGGGACATCTGAGGCCTGATCCCGCCTTTGCATTTTGTCAGGCCCCTTTCCTCATGACTTTGCCATGGGCGGATTCCCCATGCTGGCTCCTGGCATGCCCTCATTTCCAGATCCAAGAACTGTAACTGTTAGAGTTCTGAATATTAATCAGATTCTGAGAAATAGCTCAGGTTAATGTTTAAACTTGGATATTAAGGTAATAGTTGGCAGTGGGAGACATTCTCCTAATTTACCTGAAAGTCATATATCTTTGAATGGTTCAGATGATCCAGGACCATTTGAATGCAGTATCTATTGTGTTGTAATTTGCCAGCACAATATTGAAGACTATAACCATCGCTTGCCATTTTCATTAAGTGTTTTAATATTAGTAGTAGTTCACCAGATTAGATATTAGCCAACAGATATGTCTTGGGTTGGTTTCTACCAGAATGTGTCTACAATTTTGGGGGGGGGGGCTTTACTCTTCGGGTAAAATGAAAATATTGATTGCTAGAGATTTAGCATCCCGTGGTCTCGATGTCCATGATGTCACACATCTGTAATTATGGTTTTCCCTGGAACATCGATGAATATGTGTACAGAATAGGGCATAATGGAAGAGCTGGTTAAGTAAGCAGTCTACCCACAAAAAGAGCTAACCCTGGTTCTTCATTTTCCTGACTATTCTTACCTTGTTTTTGTCATTTGAAGTCGTTCAGTGGTGTCCAATGCTTTGCAAACCCATGGACTGTAGCCTGCCAGGCTCCTTGGTCCATGGGATTTCCCAGGCAAGAATACTGGTGTGGGTTGCCATTTCCTCCTCCAAGGGATCTTCCTGGCCCAGGGATCACTCATGTCTCCGCATCTCCTTCATTGCAGGCAGATTCTTTACTGCTGAGCAGTAAAGCCAACTCTCTAGCTGCCCCAGAACCTGCTTTGCTATGTTATCCCTGTCTTTTTGGCCTGTTCCAGAACCATCATACCCCTCTGTCATTAGTGGCATGTAGCTGTTTCCGATTCCAGTCTTGGATTTCTTTCTATAGTACCTCAACTTAGCTATACTCAGTGTCAAAGTTGGCATATGTAAGGGGACCGTTTTTTTCCCTGTGAGTGCAATCATAAACCCCCTGAAAAATGCTGTTTAAATAAGTGTGGATCATTTAGATTCCAAATTGCTTTTTGAATGGCAGAGTTGAGGTTTGGCTGCTGCTGTTTTTATTCTATTTTTCTAGCTGAAACATAATGAGTATAAATCAAATTACATTAAAGTCCTTTTCTCCTTTGAAAGAGTAGGAGGGTATCTATTAACCTTATCCCTAGAAATAATTAGAACATCACCAGTGAATTAATTTTCCAGTCCTGTGGCCACTGATGAGTTTTCCAAAGTAGGTCTCAGTTCAGTTCAGTTCATTTCAGTCGCCCAGTCGTGTCTGACTCTTTGCGACCCCGTGAATCACAGCACGCCAGGCCTCCCTGTCCATCATCAACTCCCGGAGCTCACTCAGACCTACATCCATCGAGACACTGATGCCATGCAGCCATCTCATCCTCCATCGTCCCCTTCTCCTTCTGCTCCAAATTCCTCCCAGCATCAGAGTCTTTTCCAGTGAGTCATCACTTCGCATGAGGTGGCCCAAGTACTAGAGTTTCAGCTTTAGCGTCATTTCTTCCAAAGAAATTCCAGGGCTGATCTCCTTCAGAATGGACTAGTTGGATCCCCTTGCAGTCCAAGGGACTCTCAAGAGTCTTCTCCAACACCACAGCTCAAAAGCATCAATTCTTCAGCGCTCAGCTTTTTTCACAGTCCAACTCTCACATCCATATATGACCACTGTAAAATCCATAGCCTTGACTAGACGGACCTTTGTTGGCAATATGCTATCTAGGTTGGTCATAACTTTTCTTCCAAGGAGTAAGCGTCTTTTAATTTCATGGCTGTAGTCACCGTCTGCAGTGATTTTGGAGCCCAAGAAAATAATGTCTGACACTGTTTCCCCATCTATTTCCTGTAAGCCCCTCCAATTTTGTAAAACCACCTCAGCCAGGGAGTCTAGTTGGTCCTGTAAGGCCACTAAAGATTTGGCCAGTCTCTCAATGTTGTCTGTGAAGTCTTTGGATAGTGTATGTTAAAAGGTCATTGATGAATCAATATTTCCTATCCCCATATCTATCCCAGCCATGATTCCCAGACCAATTAGTAGGGTTATAAACCAGATGGCTCTTTTTGAATGCATATGTGCTGCCAGAGGTATGGTGAGAGTCTGGTTGTTAGAAACAATATTCATCTGAGGAGTGAGGAAGGCTAAGGTGCAGATACCCATCCAATTGACTGGTAGACATGAGTAAGCATCTGTCCCACAAACAAAGACAAGGCCTCAATGGGGGCGGCACCATCCATTACAGCAAGGGACACCGAAAGGCTGCATAGCAGCCTGCACGTAGCAGATAACTGAGCACTGGCAAAAGGTTTCCTGCCCATCTTTGGGTTGTCATGGTAGCAACTGAGCCTGTCGTGAAAGGGGGTCAGCCATACTGTGGAGCAGTTTAGTCAGTAGGGAGAATCAATCATAAGAGACATCTAATTAGAATGAGGCTTCCCACTACAATGCGATAAGAGTTAGCTGCAGCTTCTGACCCAAATTCCGGGTGTCCTGGGGTGTGACTGAAGCTAGTCCTGTAGCAAAGAGCACAGAAAAAATATCAATCAGGGATAGAGGCCAGGGTTGACAATGAAAATCCACTGCTATTTTGATAGTCAGATCCTCAAGCTTCCATTGTGCATTGACCAGCCAGCTGCCAGTGTGTGGCTGGAGGAAGGCTGAAGAATCTTCAAGCTTCTGCCATGCATGGACTAGTCAGCTTCTGGAGAGACTAGAGCAGGGCTCAGCGTCCTTCGTGGGTGAGGCCCATTGTTTTGGAACCAGACCCCCCTTGAGGGGGTCTTGGGGGTCCTGAACTGTTTTCCAGGTGTCCTCATCACAGGAAGCCGCTGCCTTCTTGACTGCGGTGTGGTGGATCCGAGGAATGACGCCTATAACTTTAACAGCAGTGGGGATTACCAGGACGACTGTGTGAGGGCCTGTTCAAACTGGCTGAAGTGCAGGTTTGTTTTGTTTTTGTTTTCCTAATCTTTAACTCATACCTCATCTCCGGGCTGGTAGGGATGAGTTCAGTTGCCCAGTGGAATGGATGTCCTTTTTGGAAGTCTTTCCCAGGGCCTGGAGGTGTAGGGACATCTCCAGGTCAGCTAGTTGTTGGTGATCTCCCTTGAGCTTTTTTAATCACTGGGGTTGGTCTCCCATGTAAGATCTCAAAGGGAGAATATACTGAGGACCTTGGGATGCATTTACAGAGGGAGATGAGAGGGCACAGAATGATAAAGCAGCTTGTTCTAGCATTGTCTGGGTGTTGGCTGGGGGATATTTTTCTCATACTACTACTTGGAGAAACAAACTCAACAAGAAAGTTAAAGATATTTGGCCCAAAGATGAATAGATGTAGGAAAGCTGCTGAGGGTCTAGCCAGGAGAACCAGGTCCAGACCTTGGTTTGTGACATTAGTGTTTCTCTAGGTAGAAGATGCAAGAATTTGGACTCGTAAAAATCTTTACCTGAAAACATCTGACTATCTGAAGGCCTGTTTTTCTGGATTTTTCCAGAGCACAGAGTGCCTAATTTTTTGTCTCCACCCTGAACTCCTTTCAAGGGGTTGTTGAAGGTCAGCATCTTTTAGTGGTCATGACTTAATCTTTGTAGAGGGAGCTGGCAAGGGCCAACTTCCAGTCAACAGGGCCCCTTCATAGTCATATTTGACCATGTTTTGGGGGCATTTCATGGTCATTGTGTCCCGCGGTGCTGGGAAGCCTCATTCCCAGTCTAACAAAGATTCTATTGACAGGCCACTTAATGTGTTGTCACTAGACCAGGTCTTGTAAGTAGCAACAGTCTCTGGACTATATCTGTCTTACTAACGTCTTGGTCCAGGAAAATATTTCCTCTTGTTGCTTCTCCCCATACCTAGAGTTACATTATTACAATTATTGATCTCATATGGAATCGCATATCAGCATTTTATCACAGGCTCAGTCACACATTTGGTATCATAAGAAATAATCTTCTGAAGCAAGCTACATAGAAAATGATATCACTATCAGTTACTAGTAAGTCCACAAGCAAGAAATCCAGTCAAGAACTTTCACTGGGTATAGCCGGGTATACCCCAGGTCATCTGTCTCAGTTAAATGATTATAGCCAAGTGTTATGGAGAAGGCAATGGCACCCCACTCCAGTACTCTTGCCTGGAAAATCCCATGGACGGAGGAGCCTGGTAGGCTGCAGTCCATGGGGTTGCTAAGAGTCAGACACGACTGAGCGACTTCACTTTCACTTTTCACTTTCATGCACTGGAGAAGGAAATAGCAACCCACTCCAGTGTTTTTGCCTGGAGAATCCCAGGGATGGGGAAGCCTGGTGGGCTGCCATCTATGGGGTCGCACAGAGTCAGACACGATGGAAGTGACTTAGCAGCAGCAGCAGCAGCCCAATGTTAATCTCCTGGTTGTACATCATGGAGCATCTGACAATTATCGAGACTGGTTACTGAGATAAGCTTTAGAAACAATCTTAAGAGTGTCCTTTTTGATAACTTAGTTAAACCTTTTAACAATATAACATAATAAGGAACTATCTCAGAAGTGAATCTTAGTAAGCACAGACCCTAAATAACAAACTTAGAACTTAATATTTAGTGAAACGTGATCCACCTCCCAGAATACTGGAAATAAAAGCAAAAATAAACAAGTGGGATCTAATTAAAATTAAAAGCTTCTGCACAACAAAGGAAACTATAAGCAAGGTGAAAAGACAGCCTTCAGGATGGGAGAAAATAATAACAAGTGAAGCAACTGACAAACAACTAATCTCAAAAATATACAAGCAACTTATGCAGCTCAATTCCAGAAAAATAAATGACCCAATCAAAAAATGGGCCAAAGAACTAAATAGACATTTCTCCAAAGAAGACATACGGATGACTAACAAACACATGAAAAGACGCTCAACATCACTCATTATCAGAGAAATGCATATCAAGACCACAATGAGGTACCATTTCACACCAGTCAGAATGGCTACAATCCAAAAGTCTGCAAGCAATAAATGCTGGAGAGGGGGTGGAGAAAAGGGAAGCCTCTTATACTGTTGGTGGGAATGCAAACTAGTACAGCCACTATGGAGAACAGTGTGGAGATTCCTTAAAAAACTACTGCCTTATGACCCAGCAATCCCACTGCTGGGCATACACACTGAGGAAACCAGAATTGAAAGAGACACGTGTACCTCAATGTTCATCACAGCACTGTTTATAATAGCCAGAACATGGAAACAATCTAGATGTCCATCAGCAGATGAATGGATAAGAAAGC
>SJYQ01000256.1:608-19579 GCA_006410935.1 Redunca redunca | reverse complement strand
TTAGAACTGATTCAAATGTATTTTTTTTAATGGCTGAGTAATACTCCATTGTGTATATGTACCACAGCTTTCTTATCCATTCATCTGCTGATGGACATCTAGGTTGTTTCCACGCTCTGGCTATTATAAACAGTGCTGCGATGAACATTGGGGTACATGTGTCTCTTTCTATTCTGGTTTCCTCGGTGTGTATGCCCAGCAGTGGGATTGCTGGGTCATAAGGCAGTTCTATTTGCAATTTTTTAAGGAATCTCCACACTGTTCTCCATAGTGGCTGTACTAGTTTGCATTCCCACCAACAATGTAAAAGGGTTCCCTTTTCTCCACACCCTCTCCAGCATTTATTGCTTGCAGACTTCTGGATCGCAGCCATTCTAACTGGTGTGAAGTGGTACCTCATTGTGGTTTTGATTTGCATTTCTCTGATAATGAGTGATGTTGAGCATCTTTTCATGTGTTTGTTAGCCATCCGTATGTCTTCTTTGGAGAAATGTCTATTTAGGTCTGTTTGAGATTTAAAATATCTCTTTGACCAGCGCCCCCTTTTTTTTTTCTTCCCTTGAAATTCTAATTTTCCCAAGGCTGAGGTCTCAGGCAAAGTTGACTGTGTATTCCAAGGACATGGAAAGGATTAACTTCAAGCTTTTTCCTTGGCAGGTCTTTTTAACAAGCTAGTTGTTTTTAATTGCATATGCAGAAATAACTGGTTTTGTAGTTTCCAAAAAGAAAAAATTTCTCTCACTCCAGAAATCACCAATCAGCAGTCAAGCACTCACAGTCATTCAGAGGCTATCATGATGCCTCCCTTCTTCCAAGTCCCCAGGTTTCCTTAACTTGCTGCCTTCCTGGGAGGTCCAAGGAGGTTATCAGTCACAGTGCCTCCCTTCTCCCAAGTCCCCAGTTCTTCCTATCTGATGCTCCCTTCCTGGGAGCCCAAGGAGGTGATCAGTCTTCTCTTCTACCAGTTGGGGTAGGTTCCTGCCTAGGGACTGGCCCCAGAGCCTTATCTTATACTGTGGCCATTCCTGGTGAGTTGGTCCGTCCCTCCAATGAGTCCAGTTGGAGCTCGGCTGTCCGGAGAGTCAGAAAAGTGGTCAGAAAGAGAACGCAGGATACCATCAGGTTTCGTGCCTCCTCATTCATCTCCAGGTTCCTTCACTCCAGCCTGGCCGAGCCACCAGTCGGGCGGCTCGGGGGCCAACATAGTTGGAATCTCACTGGGCCCTTCATAAATGTTACAGAAACCAGTACTCGGGAAACCAAGCACCACATTTGGAGAGTTGAACTCAGGTTTATTACACCAGCAGGCCCAGAGGAGTTAACACTCTAAGCTCTGAGTTCTGAACAAAGAGATTTCAGGGTTTTTACAGACAGACTGTAGTGGGCAACATTAGCTGTTAATAGGCTGGTTTAAACTAAGGGGATTCACATGGGCAAGAACAGTGGTCAAGATAAGGAGGGGGATGCCTGGCCTGGACTGGCATGATGAAGCAGGTTTGTAGGGGCTGGGTGATTGCAAACAGCAGGACAAGGGTGAGTGAGATAAACTTTAGTTCCTAGTATTGAAAGTACCAAATTTCTGAGACTATGTATCTACATGATCTAGACTTTGCAAGGGGCCAGCTGAGTTACAGAGGCAGAAGGACAAGGTGGTTATATAAAATTTTAAATTTTCCTCTTCACTACAATGGAAGCCCATATATACATATATACACATATATGGTAATATACAATATTAGTGTGTTTTTTTTTTTCTGTCTCATTTCACTGTATGACTGACTGTTTGTCCATCCACATCTCTACAAAAGACCCACTTTTATTCCTTTAATGGCTATGTAATATTACACTTATTGCCAAATTCAGAGTTAAATTGAAGAAAGTGAAGAAAACCACTAAACCATTCAGTATGACCTAAATCAAATCCCTTATGATTATACAGTGGAAGTAAGAAATAGAATTAAGGGACTAGATCTGATAGAGTGCTTGATGAACTATGGATGGAGGTTCTTGACATTATAGAGGAGAGAGGGATCAAGACCATCCCCAAGAAAAAGAAATGCAAAAAAGCAAAATGGTTGTCTGAGGAGGCCTTGCAAATAGCTGTGAAAAGAAGAGAAGAGAAAAGCAAAGGAGAAAAGGAAACATACCCATTTGAATGCAGAGTTCCAAAGAATAGCAAGGATCAATAAGGAAGCCTTCCTCAGTGATCAGTGCTAAGAAATAGAGGAAAATATTAGAATGGGAAAGACTAGAGATCTCTACAAGAAAATTAGAGATATCACAGGAACACTTCATGCAAAGGTGGGTTCAATAAATGACATAAATATCATGGACCTGACAGAAGCAGAAGATATTAAGAGGTGGCAAGAATACAGAAAAGAACTGTACCAAACAGATCTTCATGACCCAGATAATCACAATGCTGTGATCACTCACCTAGAGCTAGACATCCTGGAATGTGAAGTCAAGTGGGGCTTAGAAAGAATCACTATGAACAAAGCTAGTGGAAGTGATGGAATTTCAGCTGAGCTACTTCAAATCCTAAAAGATGATGCTATGAAGTGCTGCACTCAATACGCCAGCAAATTTGGAAAACTCAGCAGTGGCCACAGGACTGGGAAAAGTCAGTTTTAATTCCAATCCCAAAGAAAGGCAAGGCCAATGAATGCTCAAACTACCGCACAAGTGCTCTCATCTCACATGCTAGTAAAGTAACGTTCGAAATTCTCCAAGCCAGGCTTCTGCAATACATGAACTGTGAACTTCCAGATATTCAAGCTGGTTTTAGAAAAGGTAGAGGAACCAGAGATCAAATTGCAAACATCTTCTGGATAATCATAAAAGCAAGAGGGTTCCAGAAAATCATCTATTTCTGCTTTATTGACTATGCCAAAGCCTTTGACTGTGTGGATCACAATAAACTGTGGAAAATTCTGAAAGAGATGGGAATACCAGATCACCTGACCTGCCTCTTGAGAAAACTATATGCAGGTCAGGAAGCAACAGTTAGAACTGGACATGGAACAACAGACTGGTTTCTAATAGGGAAAGGAGTACGTCAAGGCTGTATATTGTCACCCTGCTTATTTAACTTATATGCAGAGTACATCACGAGAAACGCTGGACTGGAAGAAGCACAAGCTGGAATCAAAATTGCTGGAAGAAATATCAATAACCTCAGGTATGCAGATGACACCACCCTTATAGCAGAAAGTGAAGAGGAACTAAAGAGCCTCTTGATTAAAGTTAAAGAGGAGAGTGAGAAAGTTGGCTTAAAACTCAACATTCAGAAAAGTAAGTCTTGGCAATAAACAAGTTTCAGACCTTCTTGGGCTCCAAAATCACTGCAGATGCTGACTGCTGCTGCCATGAAATTAAAAGACACTTACTCCTTGGAAGCAGAGTTATAACCAACCTAGACAGCATATTAAAAAGCAGAGACATTATTTTTCCATCAAATGTCCGTCCTGTCAAGGTTATGGTTTTTCCAGTAGTCATGTATGGATGTGAGAGTTTGAGTTAAAGAAATCTGAGCGCTGAAGAATTGATGCTTTTGAAATATGGTGTTGGAGAAGACTCTTGAGAGTCCCTTGGACTGCTAGGAGATCCAGCCAGTCCATCCTAAAAGAGATCAGTCCTGAGTGTTCATTGGAAGGACTGACGTTGAAGCTGAAACTCCAATACTTTGGCCACCTGATGCGAAGAGCTGACTCAGTCGAAAAGACCCTGATGCTGTGAAAAATTGAGGGCAGGAGGAGAAGGGATCTACAGAAGATGTAAAGGTTGGATGACATCACCGACTCAATGGACACGAGTTTAGGTAAGCTCCAGAAGTTGGTGATGGACAGGGAGGCCTGGCGTGCTGCACCTCATGGGGTAGCAAAGAGTTGGACACGATTGAGCAACTGAACTAAACTGAATGTTACACTGTATATATGTAGCATTTTTCCTTATCCATTTCTCTCTTGATGGACATTAGATTGATTCCATGTCTTAGTTATTGTAAACAGGGCTGCAGTGAATATGAACGTGCATATGTCTTCTGAATTATGGTAGTCTCAACATATCCAGTAGGACTGCTGGATTATGTGGTAGTTTTATTTTCCGTTTTTAAGGAACCTGCATACTGCCCTCTATAGTGGCTATATCAGTTTACATTCCCACCAACAGTGCAAGAGGGGTCTCTTCTCTACATCCTCTCTGGCACTGTTCGTAGATTTTTTGATGATGGGCATTGTCACTGATGTAAGGTAATACCACATTTGCAGTTTTGATTTGCATTTCTCTAATGGTGAAAGAATAGTGAGTGATGTTAAGATTCTATTGTGTTTGGTATTCCATCCTATGACTTAATAAGTAAATTTGAATAGATTCTGATTGACCCCTTGTGCTATACAAAGCGATATGCTTAGACCAATGCATATTGACAGTTATCCATCTTAAATGACACTTCCAATTCTCCACCCCATGATCTGCTTATTATCTATGTAGCCTTGTCTTTCCAAGAATGTCACAATTGGGTCCAGATCTCCTCTTCCCCTTGATTCCAGCTTGAGTCCTGGCCCTGAGCCCCAATTGGTCACTGCCTCCATTCTGAGCCCATCACGGTGGCCAGGGTGCATGGAACACACTGATTGGACAGATCTAGGTCGTGTGACCATACTCTCCAGGACACCTGTGAGCAGCTCACCCTGTGTCAGGGGTGGAGACAGTGTGATGCCCTAAGAGCGGGGCTGAGAATTCAGTCACTGTTTCCGTGTGCTCAGTGTCCTGGGATTGCACATCCTCTCTACACACCACTTTGTCCTCTGCAGACAACATATTCATGACACACGTCTTCCCTTCCCAAGCCATGTTTCAAGCATCCACATTCAAGGGAGCAAGGCCTCCTGTTTGAAGATAGGCTTGGAAATCTCCTCCTAGCATCTAGGTGTTTTTTTTTTTTTTTCTAGTATTATATTTAGTCGAAAACACCCACGAGCACCACCACCACATCCTGCTTTGTGTTTTCAGTATTCTTAGCTTTTCTGAATAGAGGATATGGCCCAGGGGCCTCCAAAAGGGAATGAATTTTGTGCAAGCACCTGAGACACTGAATCACTTTGCTGTACACCTTAAACTAACACATTGCTGTAAATCAGCAATACCTCAACTTAAAAAATTCCCTCATCAAAAATTGTTCTCAAATTTGTAAAGTTTTTCTTTCTAGTGTTGGTTCTTAGTGTGTGTCTAATAGGTTTGGTGGTGTGAAGTAGGGATCCAACTTACTTTCCTGTACATGTACTAAATTGTCCCAATGGGACGATTCCTTTCTCCTTTCTCCTATAAATGTCCTTTCTCCATTTACATAATAAGAAGCTCTTGAAAAATCCCAAGTTTCAAGAACTTCAGGTGTTTGGTAATTTGTGAAGCACCTCAAAGGCAGGTTTCCTTTTCTGTGTCTTCTCCTCGCATTTGGCCATTGCCAGTTTCTATTATACAGAAGTGCCCTCAGAGAGTTCTGTCTAGTGAACCATGCATGTTTCAGTGAGGACAGGGAATGTGAGCACGGAGGAGGGTCTGAGTCCATAGTACCATTGACCATGCTCAGCAAACCCAACATTAAGTCTGACTGACACTTCCTAAGGCAAGGTCTGTGTTTCTTCCTCTTGGTGTCTGGATGTGCAAAGTAATGTTGGTAGTTTGGGACTTGGGTCTCTGGGTCCAGAGGTGTACAGATAGACCCATAGCCTGCCTTTCCATTATATTTTCCTCCTCTGGGCTCTGCTGAGCTGGTGTGGAAATATTTCTGCTAAAGGCTTGAGAGGTACTCAATTCTTCTGCTTCCCATCCCCTGCCTTGTCTGTACTTTGGTCATTTTTTTTAACGTGGCTAATTTTCAATGTTGGTAGTCCTTGTGTCATTCTGACACTCAGACACCTGTGTTTTAATAGACCTCCAGCTCCCAAGAACACTTTGCCTGATGGAGACATAGAGAACTCTTGAGAGCAGCACCACATCATACTGGAGCCTGAACCAGAGAGAAGGTTCTTTCCAGGAAGGCTCCATCCCTGCTGTGGTGGGTTCGGAGTTATCGCCTCTGATTGTGCACCCCCCAGGCCCTTGGTGCAGGCCCAACTCTGAGATTTGGAGAGGAGGTGGCTTCCCTCCCTGACACAAAACTAGTATTTTTCGTCCTGGTCCTCGTCCAATTCCATTTGGCTCCCAAGCTCTCTCCTAGACCCTCACCCACAGGATCAGGTGAGCCCAGTTCTAGAGGAGTTTCATACAAGGAGAGACTCCTGGTGATCCTCCATCCCATGGGCCCTAAATAAACATTTCCTTGGAGTTTCCCAATCCTGGGAGGAGATACTGGGTCTGTGTCCATTTTACAGTTGAATATGTTGTGCCTCAGACCATTGTGTGATTTGCCCTGGGTCACTCTGCAGGTCAGCAGGTGAGCTGGGATTTGAACCCAGACTCTATGTCTTGGACTCTGTGACTGTACAGGTGTTTCTGATTCTCAGTTAAATTTATTACAGGTATTTTTTGATGCATTTGTACATGGGACTGTTCTCTCTCTGATGGTTCATATCTTGCTATCTTGCTGCTATTAATTTTAATAGTTGCTACTTGGTAAAGTTTTAAGTGTTTCATATAAATCCTGTCATAATCAAATAGTGGCAGTGTTACTTCTTCTGTTCCTTTGGCGATGCATTTTATTTCCTTTTTTTGCCTAGTTAGTCTGGGTAGGACACTTCCACTACTATGTTGAACAAAATTGGTGACAGTGTGCATCCTTGTACTATTCCTGACCTTTTAAGAAAATCTTTCACCTTTTTACCAGTGAGTCGAATGTTAGCTGTGGGCTTTTGTTATATACACTTTAGAATGTTCCTTGTATAACCACTGTTTTGAGAGATTGTATCCAAATTGATGTTCAGTTCGGTTCAGTTCAGTCGCTCAGTCGTGTCCAACTCTTTGTGACCCCATGAATCGCCGCATGCCAGGCCTCCCTGTCCATCACCAACTCCCAGAGTTCACTCAGATTCACGTCCATCGAGTCACTGATGCCATCCAGACATCTCATCCTCTGTCGTCCCCTTCTCCTCCTGCCCCCAATTCCCCCTAGCATCAAAGTCTTTTCCAATGAGTCAACTCTTCGCATGAGGTGGCCAGGGTACTATAGTTTCAGCTTTAGCATCATTCCTTCCAAAGAAATCCCAGGGCTGATCTCCTTCAGAATGGACTGGTTGGATCTCCATGCAGTCCAAGGGACTCTCAAGAGTCTTCTCCAACACCACAATTCAAAAGCATCAGTTCTTTGGCGCTCAGCTTTCTTCACAGTCCAACTCTCACATCCATATATGACTACTGGAAAAACCATAGCCTTAACTAGACGGACCTTAGTTGGCAGAGCAATGTTTCTGCTTTTGAATATACTATCTAGGTTGGTCATAACTTTTCTTCCAAGGAGTAAGCGTCTTTTAATTTCATGGCTGCAGTCACCATCTGCAGTGATTTTGGAGCCCAAAAAAATAAAGTCTGACACTGTTTCCACTGTTTCCTCATTTACTTCCCATGAAGTGATGGGACCAGATGCCATGATCTTCGTTTTCTGAATGTTGAGCTTTAAGCCAACTTTTTCACTCTCCTCTTTCACGTTCATCAAGAGGCTTTTTAGTTCCGCTTCACTTTCTGCCATAAGGGTGGTGTCATCTGCATATCTGAGGTGATTGATATTTCTCCCAGCAATCTTGATTCCAGCTTGTGTTTCTTCCAGTCCAGCGTTTCTCATGATGTACTGTGCATAGAAGTTAAATAAGCAGGGTGACAATATGCAGCCTTGACGTACTCCTTTCCCTATTAGAAACCAGTCTGTTGTTCCATGTCCAGTTCTAACTGATGCTTCCTGATCTTCATACAGATTTCTCAAGAAGCAGGTCAGGTGGTCTGGTATTCCCATCTCTTTCAGAATTGTCCACAGTTTATTGTGATCCACAGCGTCAAAAGCTTTGTCTGCATTTATTGAGAAGATCACATGATTTTCTTCTTAATTTTGTTCATATTGTGTATCACATTGATTGATGTGCAGATAATAAATCATCCTTGCAGTCATAGGATAAATTCCATTTGATCATAGTGTATGATTCTTTTAATGTATTCTTCATGCTAATATTCTTTTGAAGATTTGTACATCCATGTACACCAAGTTTCTCTGGTGGTTCATGTGGTAGAGAATCTGCCTGCAATGTGGGAGACCTGGGTTTGATTTCTGAGTCAGGGAGATCCCCTCGAGAAAGGAATGGCTACCCACTCCAGTATTCTTGCCTGTGAAATTCTATGGACAGAGGACCTGGTGGGCTACTGTCCATGGGTCACAAATAACTGGACATGACTGAGTGGCTCACACTTAACTAGTGTTCTTCCTGATATTCTTAATATCTAAATTTAAGATTTTATCTCAGTGAAACAGTATAGTCAAAGCCAACAATGTCAAAAGTCAAAGAGTCTGTAGAAGTAAAGGACAATAAAGCATAACAGATGAAATCAAGGAGTCCAAATAACTTACTTTTCATGAGAATTTAGATCTTCAGAGGAATTCTCATTAAACTGAATTAATAATGCAAGCTTTAGTTTAAAATGTAAATCTTTTTGGTATTATGATTCTATGATGAGACTGAATTTTTTATAATTTATGTATAAGATATTAAGCAATACTGTGTAGCTATTAAAATCATATTTTCAAAACCTTTATTGGTATTTATAAGCACTAATATATAGTTGAAAAGTAGCTAAGAATGGAAGATGATCCCATATAGAGTCAGATGACAGTACAGATGTGTTGAATGATAGTTTTTGGATTGTATTTATTTATTTTTAATTGAAGAATAACTGCTTTACAATGTTTGGTCTGTTTTCCTCATACAACAACATGAATAAGCCATAAGTATATGATCCACTCTTTGGTGAGCCTGCCTCCCACTTTCCTGCCATCCCACCCTCTAGGTCATCACAGAGCACCATGCTGGGCTCCCTATGTTCTATAGCAACTTCCCACTAGTTAATTATTTTACATATGGTAGTGGCTATGTTGCAATGCTGCTGCTGCTGCAAAATCACTTCAGTCATGTTCGACTCTGTGCGACCCCATAGACGGCAGCCCACCAGGCTCCCCTGTCCCTGGGATTCTCCAGGCAAGAATACTGGAGTGGGTTTCCATTTCCTTCTACAATGCATGAAAGTGAAAAGTCAAAGTGAAGTCGCTCAGTCGTGCCCAACTCTTAGCGACCCCGTGGACTGTAGCCTATCAGGCTCCTCCATCCATGGGATTTTCCAGGCAAGAGTCCTGGAGTGGGTTGCCATTGCCTTCTCCGATGTTTCAATGGTACTCTCTCAATTCGTCCCACCCTCACCTTCTCCAGCTGAGTTCACAAGTCCTTCCTCTACATCTGTGTATCTATTTCTGCCCTTCAAATGTTCACCAGTACCATTTTTCAAGATTTCATGTATATGCATTAATATACTATATTTGTTTTTCTCTTTCTGACTTACTTCATTCTTTATCAAACGTCCTAGGTTCATCCACTTAACTGACTCGTATTTGTTCCTTTTCATGGCTGAGTAAAATTCCATTGTGTATATGTTCCATTACATCTTTATCCACTATTCTACTGATGGACATTAGGTTTCTTCCATGCCCTGGTTATTTTAAATAGTGCTTCAGTGGACATTGGGGTCTATGTGTCTTTTTAGAGTTATAGTTTTCTCAGGGTATATGCTCAGTAGGGGATTGTTGGGTCTTATGTTAGCTTTATTCCTAGTGTTTTAAGAAACCTACATTCTCTTATCCATAGTGGCTGTGTCCATTTACATGTCTACCAACAGTGCAAAAGGGTTCCCTTTCTTCCATGTCCTGTCCAGCATTTGTTATTTGTAGAATTGTTGATGATGGCCATTCTGACTGGTGTGAGGTGATACCTCATGGAATTTTGATTTGCATTTCCATAATAGTGAGCGATATTGAGCATCTTCTCATGTGTTTGGTTCCCTTCCTAATGTCTTCTTTGGAGAAATGTGTTTAAGTCTTCTGCTCAGTTTTTAATTGGTTGTCTTTTTCCTGATATTAGGCTCTATGATCTACTTGTGTACTTTGCAGATAATCCTTTTTCAGTTGCTTCATTTACAATCATTTTCTCCCATTCTGAGGGCTGTTTTTTCATCTTGTTTATAGTTTTCTTTGCTGTTTAAATACTTTGAAGTCTCTCTAGATTCCATTTTTTAAATATATATATTTCAGTCACTCTAGGAAATGGGTCAATGAGGACCTTGCTGTGATAAATGTCAAAGGGTGTTCAGCCCTTGTTTTCCTCTAAGAATTTTACAGTTTCTGGCCTTACATTTGGTCTTTAATCCATTTTGAATTTATTTTTGTGTATAGTGTTAAAGAGTCTTCTAATTTCATTCTTTTACATGTATTTGTCCCATTTCCCAACACCAGTTATGGAAGAGGCTCTCTTTCTGTTGTTTCTTCATTGTACATTCTTTCTCTCCTTGTCTAAGAAAAGGTGCCTATAGGAGCATGGGTTTATCTCTCAGCTTTTTATCTTGGTCCATTTCTCTATGTTTCTGTTTTTGTGCCTATACCATAGTGTCTTGATGACTCTAGCTTGTTAGTAGAGATTGAAGTCAGAAAGGTTGATTCCTCCAGTTCCACATTTCTTTCCAAGATTGCTATGGCGATTCTGGGTCTGTTCTTCCCCATATAAACTGTAAAATTATTACTTCTAGTTCTTTAAAAAAGATGTAATTGGTTGTTTGATATGGATGAAATTAACCTGAAGATTGCTTTGGGTAGTGTAGTCATTTTCATAGTATTGATTTCTTCCAATTCAAGAACAGGGCATGTCTTTCTATCTGGTTGTTTCATCTTGGACATCTTTCATCATACAGCCTATCTTTCTGCATCTGTATGTTTTGTCTGTTTAGGCAGGTTTATTCCTAGCTGTGTTATTTTTCTTGTTGCAGTGGGAAATCGCACTGTTTCTTTATTTTCTCTGATTTTCTTTTTGTGGTATAGGAATGCAAAGGATTTCTGTGTATTAATTTTTTTCCTGTGCTTTACTAAATTCACTGATTAGCTCTAGTAACATTCTGGTTCTATCTTTAGGGTTTTCTGTGAATAAACAGGTCATCTGCAATCAGTGAGAGATGTACTTCTTTTTTTACAATAGGCATTCTTTTTTTCTTTTTTCTTCTCTGATTGTTATGTCTGTGACTTACAAAACTATATTGAATAATAGGAATGAGCATGGGCACCATGGTCTTGATCCTGATCTTAGAGGAAATGTTTAAATTTTGACACCATTGAGAATAATGTTTGCTGAGAGATTTTCCAGTGTGACCTTTATTATGTTGAAGCAGGTATCATCTATGCCCATTTACAGGGCGTTTTAAAATCATAAACTGGTTTTTAATTTTCTCAAAATCGTTTTCTGCATCTATCGACTATCATATGGTTTTTATCTCTCAATTTGTTAAAATAGTGTATCACATTGATTGATTTACATATAGTGAAGGATCTTTGCATCTCTGGGATAAACCCTGCTTGAACTTGGTGTACAATCTTTTTAATGTCTGTTTGTGTGTGTGTGTGTGTGTGTGTGTGTTTCTGCTAGCGCTTTCCATAGGATTTTTGCATTTAGTTCATCAGTGGTGTCAGCCTGTAATTTTCTTTTCTGTGTGGCATTTCTGCTTCATTTTGGTTCATGGTGATGGTGGCCTCACAGAATGAGCTGAGGATGTCCCTCCCTCCATGTTTCTGGAAACGTTTGATCAGGATAGGGACTGTCACATCTCCATCACTTGAAGCATTCACCTGTGAAGTCCTGCACTTTTGTTTGTTGGAGACTTTGATCACAGTTAGTGCATGTGATTGATCTGTTCAGAGTTTGTGATTGGTGAATGATTTATTCATGTTTATTCATAAATTCTATTTCTTCCTGGTTCAATTTTAGAAGATTGTACTTTTCTAAGAATTTGTCCATTTGTTGCAGGTTGTCCATTTTATTTGCATGCAGTTATTTCCAATTGTCTCTTATGATCCTTTCTCTTTCTGTGTTGTCTGTAGTAATGTCTCCTTTTTCATTTCGAATTGATTTGCATCTTCTCCCTATTCTTGATGAATCTGGCTAGTGATTTATGTATTTCGTTCATCTTCTCCAAGACTTATCTTATTGTTTATTGATCTTTGCTAGTGTTTCCTTCATTTCTTTTTCACTTATTTCTGTTGTGATCTTTATTATTTCTTTCCTCCTGCTAACTTTGAAGGATTTGTGACTCTTTTTCTTCCTTTTCTAGGTTATTTGGGTGTAATATTAAGTTGTTTATTTGATGTTCTTTTCATGTCTTGAGGTAAGCATCTTGTATTGCTATAAAATTCCTTCATAACATTGCTTTCACTGCATCACATAGGTTTTAGGTTGGCATTTTTTCTTTGCAATTTGTTTTTAGGTATTTTTAAATTTCCTCTCATTTCTTCAGTGACCTGTTTGATTTCTCCATGTGTTTGTGTTTTTTACAATTTTTTTTTTCCTTTCAATGGTCCCTAATCATGTAGCATTTTGATTGGAAAAGATTTTTGATATGATTTCAGTTTTCTTAAATTTACCAAGGTTTGTTTTGTGACCCCAAATGTGCTCCATTCTGGAGAGTATTTCATGTGCATTTGAAAAGAAAACTATACTCTTCTGTTTGGTGACGGAATATGCTAAAATTATCAGTAAGGTGGAACTAGTCTAATATATGATTTACGGCCTTTTTCTATATTAATTCACTGTGTGGATGATCTGTCCATTGGTATTAGTGGGGTGTTAAAATCCCCTAGTATTATTTTTTACTGTAAATTTTCCTTGAATGGTTAGTTGTATTTGTCTTATGTATTTAGGTGCTCCTATGTTGGATGCATATGTATTTACAATTTCAATATCTGCTTCCTGGATTTATCTCTTTATCATTATCTAATGTCATTCCTGGTCTCTAGTAATAATCTTTATTTAAAAGTCTGTTTTATCTGATATGGGAATTGCTACTGCAGCTTTATTTAAAAGTTCCTTTTGCATGGTATATCTTGTTCCAGGCCCTCACTTTTAGTCTCTATGTGTCCCTAGGTCTGAAGTGCATATATTATCGACAGAATTTATATGAATCTTGCTTTTGCTTCCATTCAACCAATCTGTGTTTTGGTTGGAGCATTTAATCAATTTATATTAAGTTAATTATTTATATGCCTGAAATTATTATTACTTACTTTATTGTTCTGGGTGCTTTTATTTTTTCAGGTCTATTCATTCCCTTCTATTTCCTGCCTAGAAAACATCCTTTACCATTTGTTGTAAAGTTTCTTTTGTGGTGCTGTATTTCTGAACTTTTGCTTATTTGTAAAATTATTGAGTTCTTCTTTGAATCTGAGTGAGATCTTAGCTGGCCACAGTAATCATGTTGGTAGGATTTTCCCTTTCATAAATTTAAGTATATCATGATACACCCTTTTGGCCTTCAGCATTTCCTCTGAAAGATCAGCTGTTAAAATTATGAGGATTCCATTGTTATTTGTTGATTTTCCCTTTCTGCTTTGAATATTTTACCTTTTACAAAGTGTTTTCTTAGTTTAATTAATATGTCTTGGCATGTTTCTCTTTGGTTTACCCTGTATTGGACTCGCTGTGCTTCTTGGACCTGTGTGTTTCCTTCACCAAGATAGGGAAATTTTCAACCATTCTTTCTTCAAGTGAGTTTTAATCTTTCTCTCTCTCTTCTCCTTGAATCCCTACAATGGGAATGTGAGTATGCTTGATATTATCCACCAAAAGCATTAAACTGTCCTCAAATTTTTGTCTTATTTTTCTGTTTTGGTGTTGAAATTGGGTGATTTCCACTATGTATTTCAGCTTACTGATGTGTCCTTCTGAATCATGTAATCTATTGATGCTTCTGCTGTATTTTTCATGTCAGTTACTTTATTCTTCAATTATAATCAGTTCCTTTTTATACTTACTGCCTCTTTGTAGAGGTTCTCATTTTGTTCTTTCCTTCTTCCCCTGAGATGAGTAAATACATTTTATTTACTTATTTCATGGGTCCACTGCCTCTTATTGTGTCATTGGCTTTCTCTAGTTGCCTAGAGTGGGGGCTGCACTCTAGTTTTGGTGTGTGGACTTTCCACGGTTCTGTCTTCTCTCCTTGTGGAGCACAGGCTCCACGGTGCATGAGTTCAATAGCTGTTACATGAAGGTTTAGTTGCCCCGCCACCTGGGATCTTAGTTTCCAGGGCAAAGTTTGAACCCTTGCCCCCTACATTGTCAGGAAAATCTTAACCAGGGAAGACACAGTAAATATCTCTATGAGCATTACTTTGTACTCATTTGATATAGATTATCAATCTCCATCTTGTTTAGTTCTTTTTCTGAGGTTATGTCTTGGCTGTTTATGGAATATATTCTTTGTCTCCTCATTTTGCCTATCTTTTTGTTTCTATGCATTAATATTAGGTAGATGAACTATGTCTGCAATTTGAATGAGTGGACTTATGGAGAGTGTCTCCTGTGTGGCCCAGAAGAACAGTTCCTCCAGGTCAGGAGAGACAGGAAATCCAGGGTGTCTCTTATGTAGGGTGAGTCTGGTGTCCTGTTGGATGTACCAACGTTGTTTTGGGCAGGCTGGTGGGTCTGGTTGACCACCAGTGCAGCTGAACGTGAACCCCACCTCAACAGTTGCAGATGTGCTTCTGGCTAGGGCTGACGTAGAGTGGGAACCACCTTGAGGGGATGCGAGTTATGGCTGAGGCCCCCATCATGTGTGGAAGGAAGGGAGGCTCTTGTGTGGGAATCCAGGCCCTTGGGGCAGGGGGAGCCATTTTGGAGGAGCTTTGTAGGCATGATTGGGTTGGATATGTGTGTTCCACAGGGAACTGAGAGACATAGTAGGGCAAGCAGTGCTATAAAGGTAAGTGGGGAATGTCAGAAATCTCTCCTGCTGACACTGGGCCAGCCGGGTACAGGGAGGAATTTTTCAAGTGTCATCAATAACTGATTTCATCCCTAGAGAAAGTTTCAAAAAATTTTTGACCCTTTGGCACTTCTTCTAAAATTAGTTCATAATTCTGCTTCCCATATGATGCATGCACTTTTCAAGCTGCTTCCTCTGAGCTGACATTCAGCATCAGTAAGTTTGGCACAAACCTTTTAATCCTGGGGTCTTGACTTACCACAGCTGTCTCCCAGACATGGCTCTGTTGGTTTCAAATCCAGATATTATGGGGGCTCATCTTCCTGATTCAGGTTACTAGGGCTCAGGTGCTCAAAATGTCCTCCCCAGGGAATGAATCAAGTTTGTAAGTCACCTCCTACTTCTGGGTCACCCATTACCAGTACGTGTGCTGATGACTGCATCTCTGCCCTTCCATGCATCTCCATGTGGTTTTATCTTTACATCCTTAGTTGTGGAAGAGTTACTCTGCTAATTTTCAGGTTGACATCTGGGTTTTCTGTGTGAGGAAACTCTAAGAATAGACTAAATGTCTCAAAAAGTGCTGTTTCAATTTCTGTGGAAGCTCTTTCCTTGTGTAAGTCAGTGGTACTCAAAATGTCATCACTGGACCAGCAATGTTAGCATCACCTGGGAAGTGGTTGAAAATAGAGATTCTCAATTTCCACCCTGATCTATTGTATCAGACACTTTGAATCATTCCTGCAACCCTTACATGTGCTCAACACTAAATCAACCTGAATCGCATCTCCCCCAAGGTTCTGTGACTACCATGCCCCTTAGTTTAACCAGGTACTATTTTGAAATGTTTAGGAATTTTAGGGGGCCATCTTTCACCACTCTCACTTGGAGTACACGAAGGAATATTTAATAAGTTGGACACAATACTTCTCTCTCATGGTTGTAGCCATGCATTCCAGGAAACAGACTCACTCAGAGGGACAATGCAGATAGTGGAGTGCAGTTTATTACACGGGTGGTCCCAAGGCAGAGTTTCTGCTTGGCCAAGGACCCTGACCCGTTTTTGTGAAAACCTTATTTACACTTAAATGTACACGCCCAAACCAACCTTCCCAAATTTCCTTAAACTAGTCTGAACAAAGGAAAAGAAAGATACAGTCAAAGTTAACCCGTGATTCATATGCTTTAAGCCTAGGTAGTTAAAAGTGGACAATTATCAATAGGCCTGTGGTCATACTCCAATAAGCATAGTAGAGTTTATAATTCTATTTGTTTACACAGATAATTAAGGTATTCTTTTAGGCAATGGACAGTCTAGGTACCAGCCCTTGGGCTCTTTTTTTCTGGGGGTTCTGGTTTTCTAGTTGATATGTCGTTACCATAGACACTAGGCATATAGCTCAAAGTCCACAGTATGGCCCAAGATGGAGTCCTACTTTCAAGATAGAGCCTCTTCTGCCTGTTTCCTCCTTCACTGTCACCCATTGTGAGATTTCTTAGTACATAAAATAAAAATAAAGGAAAATGTATTAGGAAACAAAGTCCACAGCAGGTTGGAAAAGTGCAAATGCCGCAGTAAGATCAAGGTCCTGCACAAGGTTCATGGGAGTCAGTCAGTTCAGTCAGTTCAGTTGCTCAGTCGTGTCTGACTCTTTGTGACCCCATGCATTGCAGCGTGCCAGGCCTCCCTGCCCATCACCAACTCCTGGAGTTCTCTCAGACTCACATCCATCGAGTCGGTGACGCCATCCAGACATCTCATCCTCTGTCATCCCCTTCTCTTCCTGCCCCCAATCCCTCCCAGCATCAGAGTCTTTTCCAATGAGTCAACTCTTTGCATGAGGTGGCCAAGGTACTGGAGTTTCAGCTTTAGCATCATTCCTTCCAAAGAACACCCAGGACTGATCTCCTTTAGAATGGACTGATGGGAGTACAGGATGTAGAATATCTTGTAAACTTCATGGAAAAGAAAGAAGGATGGAACAAAGTATCACTGGGCTTCTGCAACCACTGCTGCTCAGCTGTACGCCTTCCTGCAGGTGTGATCACCACTGGATCCTGGGAATAGTGCTTCACACCTTGAACTGTGCCACTCCCCAGTAGGCTGGCCTCTGACCTTTTGGGGACCATCACATTCTGCTTCTTCCAGAATGGGCCACGTTTTCTCCTTTGGCCTTCATCTCCTCTGCCTTCATCTGCTCCTCTTTTGTGGTATTGCCACTACCTTGTGGTCTGTACAGAACCAAGGAAGACACACGTATACCCTATCTGCCTCAACTAGCCACCTGATGACACGTCATCTTCCCATGACCGTAACTCTGGCCCTGCTGGAAGGGAGCTATGTGGACTCACCACTGATGTACTCTCTTTTAGCTAAAGAACGAATCAGTTTTAATCATGCCTTTTAGGTGGCTGGATTTATCAAATAGAAATACAGGAATCCCAGTTAAATTTGAATTTGGAAAACAATGAAAACATTTCCTTTTTTAATAGAAGTCCACAGTGAAAACAGTGTCAGACATTATTTTGGGGGGTTCCAAAATCACTGCAGATGGTGACTGCAGCCATGAAATTAAAAGACGCTTACTCCTTGGAAGAAAAGTTATGAGCAACCTAGATAGCATATTCAAAAGCAGAGACATTACTTTGCCAACAAAGGTCCGTCTAGTCAAGGCTATGGTTTTTCCAGTGGTCATGTATGGATGTGACAGTTGGACTGTGAAGAACGCTGAGCACCAAAGAATTGATGCTGTGGAACTATGGTGTTGGAGAAGACTCTTGAGAGTCCCTTGGACTGTAAGAAGAGCCAACCAGTCCATTTTGAAGGAGATCAGCCCTGGGATTTCTTTGGAAGGAATGATGCTAAAGCTGAAACGCCAGTACTTTGGCCACCTCATGCGAAGAGTTGACTCATTGGAAAAACTCTGATGCTGGGAGGGATTGGGGACAGGAAGAGAAGGGCACGACAGAGGATGAGATGGCTGGATGGCATGACTGACCTGATGGAGGTGAGTCTGAGTGAACTTTGGGAGTTAGTGATGGACAGGGAGGCCTGGCGCGCTGCGATTCATGGGGTTGCAAACAGTCGGACACGACTGAGCAACTGAACTGAACTGCTCCCCTGGAATGCTTTGGATGTATTTATTCTAAAAAATTATTCATTGAAAGCCAAATTTAACTAGTTGTCTTGTGTTTTACCTGACAGGCTTACTCCCAAGGAAAAGGGGTTCCTATTTCAGCTTCCCATCCTAGGAGTGGCACTTTGTCTTAGAAAGGAAAGTATTTAGGCATCAAAAAAAAAAAGTTCAGACTTATCTGCATGCCAGCCATGAGTTGTGACATACTGATCACATATTAAGATGATAATATTTTTGTATACTGGATTAAAATATAACTTGAAAATTAATTTCATCTGCTTTTTTTGCTTTTAAATGTGGTTACTAGAAACTTCAGCTTTTACATGGAGCTTGAATTTGTAGTCCACAGTACACTTCACTGGACAGTTTTGGCCTACAGTGGAAGCTAAGTTGGGGGACTTCATGACAATCAGGCTGAGAGTGGGGCATCCTTCTTCACAGAAAGATTTAGACTCCAACAATTAGAGTCATGTGTGGCTGAACTGGTCAGGGGCATACAGAATCCTTGAGTGTAGTTTGTCTTTACAAAGTGTTTATTGTTGAAATTTTTCTGTTCTGACCAAATCTTTGGAGTATTTGATTGATGACAGAGCAAAGAGGCCTGGAGTGCATTTCCTGGTCAGTATATTTGTAGCAGGGTGATTCCCAGGTTCAGTTCAGTTCAGTTCAGTTCAGTCGTTCAGTCGTGTCCGACTCTTTGCAACCCCATGAATAGCAGCACACCAGGCCTCCCTGTCCATTACCAAATCCCGGGGCTCACTCAGACTAATGTCCATCGAGTCAGTGATGCTATTCAGCCATCTCATTCTCTGTCATCCCCATCTCCTCCTGCCCCCAATCCTTCCCAGC
>SJYQ01000255.1:609621-632998 GCA_006410935.1 Redunca redunca | reverse complement strand
TAGCTTTAGCTGATTTCATATGTCTAAAAGTATATATAAATAATTGGTTTTGTTTCTTTTAGTATTTAAATCCTTACAACCTTTTTAAATTGAAATAAGTCATGAGGTGAGAGGTAACCGAAAGTTGCTAATGATGGTTTTGAAAGATTCTAATGGCTTAGAATCATTTTGGTGGCCTAGACAAGATTGTTATCTTGAACTTATCTTCTCAAATTAAAATTCCCTAAGATCAGCCTTCTTTGGTAGCTCAGTTGTTAAAGAATCTGCCTGCAATGCAGGAGAACTCAGTTCAATTCCTGGGTGGGGAAGATCCCTTGGAGTATTTTTGGTTTTCCCTGGTGGCTCAGACAGTAAAGACTCTGTCTGCAATGCAGGAGACCTGGGTTTGATCCCTGGGTTGGGATGATCCCCTTCAGGAGGGCATGGCAAGCCACTGTAGTATTCTTGCCTGTAGAATCCCCATAAACAGAGGTGCCTGGTGGGCTACAGTTCTTTCTCATTGTAGAAGGGAAATATTTTTACTGAATACAAAACATGTTGAATCCTGAGAGACTCCTGGCTCAAATCCTTGTATACTTTCTAGAGAAGGAAAAAAATAGGTTAGTAAAAATATTTCAACTGAGGCTTTTGAAGAAAATCCCTAGTAGCATGAAATTCTTTATCTGGGCCAAGTGAATAAAGTACTAATAAACTGATAGACAGAATGACACACTCACAGATTATTATTTAGGAGAAGAATTTAGGTCAAAGAGTAAAAAGGATGTTTCATATACAATTTTCAATACATAAAAAAAAGTAATTGTGTTTTGAGTGTGTGTTTGTTCCAATGCTAGAGATGTTATTTAAACAGCTTTGGAAATTATGCTATACAGAAAAATGTGTACTAGATGGCAGTCTAAGTACCCTTTTCATTTATGTCTCAAGCTAATTTTTGGATTCCAATCCATGAGTGGGGGAAAGAAGAATGTATAACACATTAATTTACCAAATAAATGATTTTATTATTGTATAAGCATAATGTTTAAATAATTAAACAAATGAGTTGTGATTCAACTTTAAAATGTCATAATGTATCTTTTATTGGTACATTATCCAGAACTGTAGCTGCATCTTAATGCAGAAATACCCTGTGAGACATGTTGACTCAAGTTAAAACTGTGTTTATAAAATCTATGGTCCCTCTGCCTTTATATAATTCCTCGTTGCTTGTCCTCAACATCTTTTCTTTTTTTTTAAGCAATGACCAAGTGAAATTAGAAGCAAAGCACATCAATATTTTAGAAACTTTCAGGAACTTCAGGACTCTGAGAATGCAGGTGCAATCAAGTTGCAGCCACATCTTAGATTATTAGTGAGTGTTTGAGTTATGTGTGTGGATTTACACTGTTCTTAAAGCTGGATAACTTTATTCTTAAAATCTTATGTTTATTGCCATTCCCCATTTCCAGATTGGTGCAGAATTTTTTATTCTCATTTTCTTTGTATATTTGCCCACATGGTGGCTCAGACAGTAAAAAATCTGTCTGTAGTGCAGGAGACTCAGATTTGATCCCTGGGTCGGAAAGATCCTCTGGAGAAGGGAATGGCTAACCATTCCAGTATTCTTGCCTGGAGAATTCCATGGACAGAGAAGCCTGGCAGGCTGCAGTCCACAGGGTCACAAAGAATAGGACATGACTGAGCAAATAACACTTTCTTTGTATTAATATATTTGTCTTCCATTCAGGTTCTGTGTCTTTACCTGAATACTATGCAGAGACAAAACATATTTAAATTAAAAGCCAAAATTATACCTTTGGAGGAGGCTTCCCTTGTAGAGCAGTTGGTAATGAATCTGTCTGGAATGCAGGAGAATCCCATGGACAGAGGACCCTGGCAGGCTATAGTCCAGGGGGTCGCAAAGAGTCCAACATGACTTAGTGACTAAACCATCAAGTACCTTTTGAATTTTAGTTTGCTTTTACTGTATTTGATCATGATCTTTTTAATTTTTTTGTCATTTTTACAGAAGATGTTTGTGAGTACTGAAATTTTTTCCTCATAGGTAATTCAAGCTGACTGTTTAAATCCAATCTGCATACTTGTTTCAAAGACTTTTGAAAAGCCACAGACAGCCCCTCTGGTTCTATTTGCACAGGCTCCAAATCTCTAAGATGTGAGGCAGTTGGTGAATCTGGAAACTAAGCACCATAGGCTAAGAGTGGCTGAGGAATTTAGGGGGAATGATAGATGTTTAAGCTTGGATCTGAAAAGGCAGTAAAAGTACTAGCTAATACATCTTTTGAACTAACTAAATGCCAACTGTTGCAAAAAGTCATTACATGCATTATTTCATTTAACTTTTCATCATTTGTGGTAGGTAGTACTACTAATATCACTTTATAAAATCAATAAACTTTGCTCAGCTTGGTTAAGCTATGGCCAAACATCATAGAAAAAGTTAGTTCTGAAGCCAAAGCACAAATCCGGGTTTCTAGTCCACTCCACAGATTTTTACCTGAAAAATTATACCCAAAAAATTTAACTGAAAAAATGCTATAGTCCAAATGACAGGATTCAACGAGCTATGAAGTTCTAGGTAGAGATGCTTGAAATCAGTTAAAGTATCACCACTGTGCTTTCTGATAGAACATTGTCAAATAAGGTCCAGAAATTTACGTTCACTGAAGCTACAGTGTCTCATCCTAGGGACCAGGACTAATAAGAATTAAGCAAATTGACTGAACAATCAGTTGACAATTTTCAGAAAGAAACAGAAATGCATATCAGGCACTGAGGAAGCAATCCATGCAAGTATGTACGGCTACCATAAATACTAATACGATTTGTACAGCTAATGACTACTTAGAAGACCCCACAGGCAATCTCTGGAACAGGTTTTCATACTCTGTGCATACATTTTAAACAGAGAAATAGCAATAGTGCCACAGACCTTTTAAAACAAGTGTACCACAATCGCACTCCCTGCTTCCCACTTTAGAGGCAACCATTTGCAACTCTTACTCTTCTTACCTCTGCTGCTGCTGCTGCTGCTGCTGCTAAATTGCTTCAGTCATGTCTGACTCTGTGCGACCCCATAGACGGCAGCCCACCTGGCTCCTCCATCCATGGGATTTTCCAGGCAAGAGTACTGGAGTGGGGTGCCTCTGCCTTCTCAGTTAGTATTACCTCTACATCTTTACTATTTTTGAATTTTTCTTTTTTTGACTTTATCAATTTACTTCTTAATATGGAAGAGGAAGATTGACTCTTTTTTATGCATAACCTTGTCATCCCTTGCCTCTCTATCTCCCCATGTTGCCATTATCCTTCTATTCTAATTTTATTAAGATGAATATTTAATATTCATATTATGATAGCTATTATGATTATATGACTGCCTTCCCAAATGAGCCCTATAGCATGCCTTGAGTACTTTTCATTCTTGGGCATGTTTACTTTTCTTAGAGTTAATAATTGCCCTTTTAAAATGTTTAGGTTTCCAAACACATCAGACCCAGGTTTGATTCCTGGGTTGGGAAGAGCCCCTGGAGAAGGAAATGGCAACCCGCTCCAGTATTCTTGCCTGAGAAATCCTATGGACAGAGGAGCTAGGCAAGCTACAGTCCATGGGGTTGCAAGAGTCAGACACAACTTAGCAACTAAACCACACACACACTTATTTAGCCCCAATTTTTTCCCTAATTTTACAGACACCTCTCACATCATTTGTGGGCTTCCCAGGCTCAGTGGGTAAAGAATCTGCCTGCAATGCAGGAGATTTAGGCAGATGAGAGTTTGATTGCTGGGTCAGGAAGATCCCCTGGAGGAGGGAATGGCAACCCATTCCAGTATTCTTGCCTGGAGAATCTCTGATATATCAGAGATCTCAAAATCTCTGATGAGAGGAGCCTGGTGGGCTACAGTCCACAGGGTCACAAAGAGTAGAACACGACTGAAGCAACTGAGCATGTACGCATGCATATCATTTAGTCACAGTTTTTCTGTGAGTGAGTGAAAGTTGCTCCATGTCCAACTCTTTGTGATCCCATGGACTATACAGTCCGTGGAATTCTCCAGGCCAGAACACTGGAGTAGGTAGTCTTTCCCTTCTCCAGGGGATCTTCCTAACCCAGGGATCAAACCAAGGTTTTCCAAATTGCAGGTAGATTCTTTACCAGCTGAGCCACAAGGGAAGCCCAAGAATACTGGAGTGTATAGCTTATCCCTTCTCCAGGGGTTCTTCCTGACCCAGGAATCAAACCAGGGTCTCCTTTGCAGGCAGATTCTTTACCAACTGAGCTATCAGAGAAGCCCTAGTTTTTCTACAGATTTCACATTTTTTGAAGAAATTCTTTCTGGAAGTTTCTTGTTCCAACCTAGACTGGTTCATCCCTAGGTTTGATGGTTTTTGTATTGATATCTCTCCATACCATCACAATAAAAGTTATGTTAATCTCTCTCAATTTGGATCTCCAGTTTCCTGGATCCTATTTTTCCATATTTCTGTTTTCCGTCCTGATTTTGCTGATTCAGTACCCAGGAGCTTCCTAAGCATGGAGTCCCACTTTCTAATTCGCAAGAACGAGAATATCTTTGTGTGTGTGTGTGTGTGTGTGTGTGTGTGTATGTGTGTGTGTTTGGTGGTCATGCATAATCACTTGACCCCTTATAGGATTGTACGTGGGAAAACATTTTTCGCTGAGTCTTTTAAGACATTCCTCTATTGTTGTCTAGGTCTCAGTATTGTTGTTGAGAAGTCTGTCTTCACATGAAGCCTTCTACTTCTCTCAGAAATCTCATGGAATCTCTTTTTTTATTCTGCTTTCTAAAATTTCAGTGTGGGATACATTGCTGAGAAGAACTGCTGCACTACAAAAATCCAGGGCACCATTTGCAAAAGGCACATATCAAAGGAAGTTCATTCATATTATCAGTGACACTTGCCCCTAAAGTTGTGCAGTTTACAACCTGTGTGACTGTATAAGACAATCTTATTGGTTTTGACTATATTCATCTATTGCGCTGGGCACTAGTGGAGTATTTCAATGTGTAATCATGACTCTGAGACCTACAACATTTTCTTGAATTGTTTTGCCTTTTTATTCCTCTCTCTCTCTCCATTTCTATGCTGTCTGTGTTTGAATCAACTATTATTTGGATATTAAAAACCCCAGGTTGGTCCTCTAGTTTATTATTTTTAAAAATTTACTATTTTTTATCTAATTATTCTACTTCCTGGGAAGTTTCCTCAGCTTTATCTCCCATTTATATTACTGATGTTTTCATTTCTAACNTCTATTTTCTAAAGACTCATTTATTTTCCCTCTGAATGTTTCTTTTTTTCAATATATTCATATTCTTCTTATTTCTCTGATAGTATCTATCCAGTTGCGTGTGTATATGTGTGTGTGTCTGTGTGATTTTCATCTCTCTTTGCAATCTATTTTCTCTGTTACTTATTTCTATTCATCTTGGCCTTTATCTTTCATAATAGAGGTATGCTTCAAATGTCTGTTCATTTTTGACAGTAGACTCATATTTAAAAGAGGGGCACTAAAAATCCAACTGGGTTCTCTATGCACATGGAATAGACTGTGGGCTTCCCTGTGGGGTAATCTGCCAATGCTGCTCCCTAGGCAAATTCTTCAGGACTTTTCTGTGAGCTGGCCAGACTTCCAGGAAAACTCAAGTAGCTTGAAGTATAAAATTAAAACTTTCAATTCTGAGATTCTGGGGAGATAATAGGGCTTCCCTTGTGGCTCAGATGGTAAGGAATCTGCCTGCAATGCAGAAAACCTGGCTTTGATCCCTGGGTTGGGATGATCCCCTGCAGGATGGCATAGCAACCCACTTGAGTATTCTTGCCTAGAGAATCCCCATGGACAGAAGGGCCTGGGGCTACAGTCCATGGGGTGGCAAATACATTTAGTGTCTAAATTTCCCCTCAATTTTCTCATTTTTTAGTATTATACTCTAAACTTCAACTCAGACCAGAGATATTCTAATTTGCCTTCTCATATTAATGAACCAAAATTCATCTGCCTAGCTGGTATACATGGGAGGAAGGGAGGCAGCAAGTTGTCAGCTTTGCAGATGAAAGGAGGTGATCTGGAGATTAGTCTTTTGACTGATCTTCCTGCTTTTATTCCACCACTTTTATTCCAACTTCCATAAGTACCCAATACTACCAATTCCTGAGTCATTGGTTCCTCAGAATGCACTGGGTCATCCTAGGTATTCTCAGATTTCATTGTTAGAATTTGTTAGATTAGGATTTGGTCTTCTTGGATCTTTGAAATCACTTACTGCTTTTTCCATATGGCTTCAACTTCCAATATGTTTCTCTCTTTGTTCTTTGAGTTTATTCCCTTTTTAAACCATCTATCCTTAAAATGGAATTTCAAAAAGCAGGGGGTATATCTCTTGTGTTCCCTTAGTCATCTTGAATGAGGTATCACATAGCTTTATTTTTTTAACTTACTGTATTTATGTAACACTTAAACTGTGTCTTATTTTCCATTAACTGGGAATATATTTTGTATTACATATTAGATCTACATTTAAAGTATTATAAGTATTACTTATATAAGTTATCTTGATTTATCTATCACAAGTAATATTTATTTCCTTTTTTATAATTTCCAAAGCTCTCTTGTTCTTTTCCTTTCTTCATGCATATTGTATACTTTTCCATTAGAATTTTTGACTTTTATCATATTTAATTTAAAGTCCATCTGGTCCTCTTTTTGTCCATTTCCATTGATGTTTCCTCTCTTGATCATGAATCACATGATGCATGTGATCATGTGATCCTTTTGTTGATGTTGTTACTGCTGCTCTTTGCTTTATTTTGCTAGGAATGGAACAGACATAAATAACTTATCTCCTGTAAAGGGCTTGGTACATTTTGGAATTTATTTTATTCAGAGTTCTTTGTGTTGTCAGTTCTTCAAAGAAATTTTTGAAAATTATAATTTTGTAGCATTTGTCTCTTGAGACTTTTGCCGTTCAAATGGTGGCATGAAGCTTATAAATTATTTGGAAACAGTGAACTTTGAATGCAACATGTTTCACCTACAGACAGATAAATATACTTTCACACTGAAAGGTGGCCATGCCTGTAGCCTTTGAACTTTTGAGGTAGGATGGGATAAAGTAGACAAACAGATCAGTGTGAGATTAGCATCCCATAGCAGCAACATGAATACCCATAGTAATTTGAAAAAATGATGTTTTAGTGGAAGTGCAGGTTGTCAAACAGCTTGACAGGGAGGACTTGCCATTAGAGATGCAAGCAGTCTGTGCTTCTGTTCATATTCACAAAGGTTTGCTTCAAGTTTCCAGTATTACTAAGAGCAGTTAGATCTCTCAATTTCATGGAGTTCTCAGTATCAAAGAACTGATGTTGATTTGAATCACATAGAGAAAATTTTTTTAAGATGATAAAACTCTATGTGCATTTATTTTATAAAATAACACTTTTAATATTGAAAATTCTGACTTTGAAAAAAATTACAGCATTTGTGAATCATCTGTATATCAGTCTTCTATCACAGCTCAAATAATGGCCTTCTAGGCTCTTTTCAAATGCATCAGCAATATATGTGAAACTGGAATTAAAATGAGAGAACTTAACATAATTACATACTTCAGCTAGTTCAGTGAGCAGAAATTGTTGGCACCATCTTGCTACATTTTTCCAAACTGAAGCTGCCATGTTTTGTATTATGAGCAGTTCAGCAGCTTTGTGCATCTGTACCTCCCTTTCAATTTAATTAGACTGTCTGTTGCAGACAAATCAGACTGTGGCTTCCTTTTTTCCCACCCAACTGCTATAAATGCCAAGTCAAAATATGAATAAGAGGAAAACAAGATGTTCTGCAAACACATGCCACTTTATTGGGCAAAAACATGATAGGAGGATCTGCTCACACTTTCCATGAGAGATGAGAGTAGTGAGGCCCAGAGAATGAGGCTATAAAAGGGTCAGATTGATGCTATTGTCTTTGTCGGCTTCAATGGAGCAGGAACTTGCTTCTTCCCCCAGTGTAATCTGGCTTTGACACTGCAGCCAACACAGATTTATGATTACACATTCTCCTATCATGAAGGGAGTGAGAATCACAGCAGAGGAAACACAAGAGTCAAATAAACTGGAGTTCCATGTAGGAATTTACAGTCTTATATGCTTTCACATTCTTGTGGATCGTTTGAACCATTATGCCCTCATAGGTCACTATAATGTCACATTTTAGTAATCTGTAATAAGGCTGAAAAATAGTTGCTTTTACGTAGGAGAATGTTATCTACAGGCAGCCGTTAGTTATATTCTGTGGAAGGTAAGAGCTGAGTTCTATAGGATGTGTTTCTGCAGATTATTGTCCCAGTTAAACAGTGAGCCATAGGAAACTCAGTCCTAATGGTAAGTGTAACAGCAGGAGTAAAGGTAAAGTAATGGAGTGAAAAAACTCAACAGGTGAATAAAATGTAGGGGTATGCATCAGAGGAGATAGGTGCCTGGGGGCCAGGACTTAGACACAACTGTTAGCACAGTATAAATAAAGTCAAGCAAATAAAATTTCAAGGCTGCAGGATGGGTTGGAAAGCAAAAGGGTCTTAATTACTGGGCTTCCGTGGTGGCTCAGATGGTAAAGAGTCTGCAGTGCAGGAGACCCAGATTCAATCACTGGTCAGGAAGATCCCCTGGAGAAGATATTGGCTACCCACTCCAATATTCTTGCCTGGAGAATCCCATGGACAGAGGAACCTGGCAGGCTATAGTTCATGGGGTTAGAAAGAGTCGGACAAGACTCAGTGTCTAACACTTTCAATTTTACTAGAGAACAGTCATATGAGAATCATGAATACAGTTCTGAAGTAAATCAGCCTGAAAAAAGATTTACATTTCCACTGGACTTTATTAAGAAGACCAGAAAACATGAGTCCTTTCCAAGGCCTTGAAGCTACACTTGACTACCAAATTATCCCACTGATTTCTTGAAATTATTTTTTTTCTAAAAATTGTAGTGTTTTGCATGAAGCGATCCAAATTTTTCTCATTCAATTTTCCATCATGTTGATAAATTTTTTTTTATTGAAAATTAGGTTTCAATTTGCATCCATGGGAGAAAATGTAGATAATTTGATTATCTTGAAACTTGTTATCTTTAGTTTGGCTTTATGCACTTAGCTGATGAGCTATTTGGACCTGTTTGCTATTTCTTCTTGGTTAACTTCTTATCACCAAACAACATGGTGTATGTGTGTGTGTGTGAAGATGTTTCAGTCATGTTCAACTCTTTGCAACCCTATGGACTGTAGCCCACCAAGCTCCACAGTCCACAGGATTCTCTAGGCAAGAATACTGGAGTGGATTGTCATGCCCTTCTCCAGGGGATCTTACCAATCCAGGGACTGAACCCATGTCTCTTCTGCCTCCTGCATTGGGTGGGTGGGTTCTTTATCATAGTGCCATGTGGGAAGCCCCAAACAACGTGGTACTTTCTCTTATAAATCTTTCTAATCCCCAGAGTCAGTTATTTTGTATTAACTTTCACATGTAATTCTTCACAGCCACTATTATTTCCCAGAGTCCATTCACATTAAGCTTTGTGATGCCAGTATGCTTCTGAGTTAATGTGATGAAGGTAGATGTCTGAATGGCTGCTGGCATCTTGAGGATTGAAAATGGCACACCCCACGCACAATTTATAAGATAGGTCTTCTATGCAGGCTGTTCTTCTGTGCAGAAAAAGTATCTTCTACATCACCTTTTCATCTCATTCCTCCATCAATCCATATAATGGACTCTTATGGTGAGTGTCATAAGGGAAAGAAAGGAAGAGTTTTGACATTTGTATTTGGAAATTTCATCTTATTTTCTGATTTTTATTCTATGAGATCTTGGCTTCTTATTACAAGCAACCGCAGGAAATACAGCAACATAAACAGCATCTTTGTTGTTGCTATTCATTACCTCAGTCCTGTCAGACTCCTTGCAACCACATGGATGGCAGCACACCAGGCTTCCCTGTTCTTCACCCTCTCCCAAAATTTGCTTCAGTTCATGTCCATTGGGTCAGCTATTCTCATTATTGTGAAAACGTGTTCAAATTAAATCCATTTGTATCTTGCTTATACATGGCAAAATATGAGTCTATACTCACATAAACAATTCATTGTCAGTTAAGTAAAGGTAAAACTGTGTAATGTGACTAAATAATTATATCCATTTGATTTGAATCATGTAGAAAGTTATCAAAATTCTTTGGGTCAAAGTGCAAGCAGAGTGCTACCTTTGATCCCACTCTAAGGAAATGTAAATGTTTGAGAATAAATTGTATACTGGGAAGGATTCTTCTCACCTAGAAGATGGAAGGGAGTAAAGTATCAATAATTTAGCCTAAGTACCCTCCCTTTGGGGCTTCCCTGATAGCTCAGTTGGTAAAGAATCCTCCTATAATGCGTGAGATCCCAGTTCGATTCATGGGTTTGGAAGATCCCCTGGTAGGCTACCCACACCAGTATTCTTGGGCTTCCTTTAAGGCTCAGCTGGTAAAAAAAATCCACCTGCAATGCGGGAGACCAGGGTTTGATCCCTGGGTTGGGAAGATCCCCTGGAGAAGGGCAACGCTACCCACTCCAGTGTTCTGGCCTGGAGACTTCCATGAACTGTATACTCCATGCAATCACAGAGTGGGACAGAACTGAATGACTTTCACACACACACACACACACACACACACACACACACACACCCTCCCTTTAAAATGTCCATTTCACTTTCCCTTAGTGGAGTGTATTGAAATGATACTTGCAGGCATTTATACTGGGAAAATATTAGTTGTTAAGTTAGTCTTTGTGGAATAAATGGATCAATAAATCTAGAACAGAAGGGCCACTGGGAAACTTAAGACATGTTATTTTTTCTTTGTATAAAGCATATAAATAGTTTCTAGTATTTTCAATTTCCTAGTAGAGGGCTTTGTAAATTACAAAGCTGTTGATTTAAGACCAATTAAAGTGAAGTATCAGAGATTCTTTCCATCATTAAAACTGTGATAACAAATGCCAATCCCTTTCGTTCAGCTCAGTTCATTTCAGTTGCTCAGTCATGTTGCTCTTTGTGACCCCATAGACTGTAGCACACCAGGCTTCCCTGTCCGTCATCAACTCCCGGGGGTTGCTCAAACTCATGTCCATTGAATCAGTGATGATATCCAACCATCTCATCCTCTGTCATCCCCTTCTTCTATTGCCTTCAATCTTCCCTATCATCAGGGTCTTTTCCAATAAGTCAGTTCTTTGCATCAGATGGCCAAATTATTGGAGTTTCAGCTTCGGCATCAGTCCTTCCAATGAATATTCAGGGATGTTTTCCTTTAGGATTGACTGGTTTGATCTCCTTGGAGAGTCTCCAAGGGACTCTCAAGAGTCTTCTTCAATACCACAGTTCAATAACATCAATTCTTTGGTATTCAGCTTTCTTTACAGCCCAACTCTCACATCCGTACATGACTACTGGAAAAACCATAGCTATGACTCTATGGACCTCTGTTGGCAAAGAAATGTCTCTGCTTTTTAATATGCTGTCTAGGTTTGTCATAGATTTTCTTTCAAGGAGCAAGTGTCTTTTAATTTCAAGGCTGCAGTCTCCATCTGCAGTATTTGGAGCCCAAGACAATAAAGTCTGTTACTGTTTCCATTGTTTCCCCACCTATTTGCCATGAAGTGATGGGACCATATGCAATAATTTTTGTTTTTTGAATGTTGAGTTCTAAGCCAGGTTTTTCACTCTCCTCTTTAATTTTCATCAAGAGACTCTTCAGTTCTTCACTTTCTGCCATAAGGGAGGGGTCATCTGAGTATCTGAGGTTATTGATATTTTTCCCAGCAATCTTGATTCCAGCTTGTGCTTCATTCAGCCCAACGTTTTGCATGATGTACTTTGCATATAATTTAAATAAGCAGGGTGACAATATACAGCCTTGAGGTACTCCTTTCCCAATTTGGAACCAGTCTGTTGTTCCATGTCCAGTTTTAACTGTTGCTTCTTGACCTGAATACATATTTCTCAAGAGGCAGGTAACATGGTCTGGTATTTCCATTTCTTGAAGAATTTTCCACAGATTGTTGTGATCCACACAGTCAAAGGCTTTGGGGTAATCAATAAAGCAGAAGTAGACATTTTATTGGAACTTTCTTGCTTTTTCTGTGGTCCAACGGATATGACAATTTGATCGCAGCTTCCTCTACGTTTTCTAAAACCAGCTTGAACATCTGGAAATTCACAGTTCGCATACTGTTGAAGCCTGGTTTGGAGAATTTTGCTAATTATTTTGCTAGCATGTGAGATGAGTACAATCGTGTCATAGTTTGAACATTCTTTGGCATTGCCTTTCTTTGGGATTGGAATGAAAACTGACCTTTTCCAGTCCTGTGGCCGCTGCTGAGTTTTCCAAATTTGCTGGCATATTGAGTGCAGCACTTTCACAGCATCATTTTCAGGATTTAAAATAGCTCAACTGGAATTCCATCACCTCCACTAGCTTTGTTCATAGTGATGCTTTCTAAGGCCCACTTGACTTCACATTGCAGGATGTCTGGCTCTAGGTGAGTGATCACACCATCGTGATTATATGGGTCATGAAGATCTTCTTTGTATAGTACTTTTGTGTATTATTGCCTCCTGTTCTTAATATCTTCTGCTTTTGTTAGTTACATACCATTCCTGTCCTTTATTGTGCCCATCTTTGCATGAAATATTTCCTTGGTATCTTTGATATTCTTGAAGAGATCTCTAGTCTTTCCCTTTCTATTGTTTTCCTCTATTTTGTTACATTGATCACTGAAGAAGGCTCTCATCTTTCCTTGCTGTTCTTTTGAACTCTGCATTCAAATAGTTATATCTTTCCTTTTCTCCTTTGCCTTTAGCTCCTTTTCTTTTCTCAGTTATTTGTAAGGTCTCCTCAGATAACCATTTTGCCTCTTCACCTTTCTTTCTCTTGGGGAAGACCATGATCCCTGCCTCCTATACAATATCATGAACCTCCATCCATAGTTCTTCAGGCACCCTATCAGATCTCATCTCTTGAATCTGTTTGCCACTTCTACTGTATAATTATAAGGAATTTGATTTAGGTCATACTGAATGATCTAGTGGTTTTCTCTACTTTCTTCAATTTAAGTTTGAATTTCACAATAAGGAGTTCATGATCTGAGCCACAGTCAGCCCCTTGTCTTGTGTTTGCTGACTATATAGAGCTTGTCTATCTTTGGCTGCAGAGAAAATAATCAGTCTGATTTTGGTATTGACCATGATATCCATGTGCAGAGTCTTCTCTTGTGTTGCTGGAAGAGGGTGTTTGCTATGACCAGTGCATTCTTTTGGCAAAACTCTGTTAGCCTTTGTGCTGCTTCATTTTGTACTCCAAGGCCAAATTTTCTTATTACTCCAGGTATCTCTTGACTTACTTACTTTTGTATTCCAGTCCCCTATGATGAAAAAGACATCTTTTTTGGGTGTTAGTTCTAGAATGTCTTGTAAGTCTTCATAGAACCATTCAGCTTCAGCTTCTTTAGCATTACTGGTTGGGGCATAGACTTGGATTACTCTGATATGGAGTGGCTTGCATTGGAAACGAACAGAGATCATTCTGTCATTTTTGAGAATGTAATCAAATACTGCATTTTGGACTCTTTTGTTGACTATGTCTTCCCTGGTGGCTCAGATGGTAAAGCGTCTGCCTGCAATGCGGGAGACCTGGCTTCGATCCCTGGATTGGGAAGATCTCCTGGAGAAGGAAATGGCAACCCACTCCAGTACTCTTGCCTGGAAAATCCCAGGGATGGAGGAGCCTGGTAGGCTACAGTCCATGAGGTCGCAAAGAGACGGACACGACTGAGTGACTTCATTTTCACTTTCACTTTCACTTTGTTGACTATGAGGGCTACTCCATTTCTTCTAAGGGATTCTTGCTCACAGTAGTAGACATAATGGTCATCTGAGTTAAATTCACCCATTCCAGTCCATTTTAGTTCACTGATTCCTAAAATGTTGATGTTCTCTTTTGCCATCTCCTATTTGATCACTTCTAATTTACCTTGATTCATAGCCCCAACATTCCAGGTTCTTATGCAATATAGCTCTTTATAGCACTGGACTTTACTTCCATCACCTGTCACATCCACAACTAGGTGTTGTTTTCACTTTGGCTCCATCTCTTCATTCTTTCTGTAGTTATTTTTCCATTCTTCTCCAGTAGCATATTGGGCACCTACCGACCTAGGGAGTTCATCTTTTAGTGTCCTATCTTTTTGCTTTTTCATACTGTTCATGGGGTTCTCAAGGCAAGAATACTGAAGTGGTTTGCCATTCCCTTCTCCCATGGACCACATTCTGTCAGAACTCTCCATCATGACCCATCCACCTTGGGTGTCCTACATGTCATGGCTCATAGTTTCATTAAGTTAGACATGGCTGTGATCTGTGCGATCAGTTTGGTTAATTTTCTGTGATTGTGGTTTTCATTCTGTCTGCCCTCTGAAGGTAAGGATAAAAGCCTTATGTTCCTGATAGGAGAGGCTGCCAGTGGGGGAAACTGGGTCTTGTTCTGATGGGTGGGGCCACCCTTAGTAAATCCAATTTTCTGTTCATGGGCAGAGCTGTGTTCTCTCCTTGTTATCTGACCTGAGACCAAACTATGGTGGAGATATGGAAGATAACGGCAACCTTCAAAAGGCCCTGTGCAGGCACTGCAGCACTTAGTGCCCTCGACCTTGCAGCAGCCCACTGCCAACCAACAGCTGTGCCAGAGACTCCTGTACACTCACAGGCAAGTCTGGGTCAGTCTCTTTTGGGGTCGCTGCTCCTTTCTCCTGGGTCCTGGTGCACAAAAGGTTTTGCTTGTGCCCTGCAAGAGTCTGTTTCTCCAGTCCTATGTAAATTCTATAATCAGATCCCACTGGCCTCCAAAGTCAAATTCCCTGGGGTTCTCAGTCTCTTTGCCAGATCCCCAGGTTGGGAAATCAGTTTGGGTCCTAGAACTCTCTTAACAGTGTGAGAATTTCTTTGGTACAATTGTTCTGCTTCTGCAGGTCATCTGCTTGACACCTGTATGATAGGGTTAATGGCGACCTCCTCTAAGAGGGCCTTTGCCACAGGCTGTGTAACCTAGATCTGCTGCACCCAGAGCTGCACACAGAGACTGAGCCAGACCTGTGTTTTAGTCAATCCCTTTAATAGACAATATACTGAATTTGAAAAATGAATATTAACACCTCCATTATTTGAGGTAAAGTGTTCATAGTTCTGCAAAGTCCATGGGCTTGCTCCTTAAAATTATGTGCTGAAATATTTGAGTTAATTATATTAACAAAATTTTGACACTTTTCCCTTAATGTGAAAAACAAGACACATATGCTAGGCAAAGTGCTAAAGATCCAAAGCTTTATGGCTTATTTTTGCATTTTAAGTATATATCACTTATGCCACAAGTAAATGGAGGCTTTGTCATTCTTTAGATAAATAAGATTTATCTGAAAATCTAGATTCTTAAGAAGGCATTTCCACTATATAGGAACTTTGCCACCAATTTTTGTACAATAGTGAAGTGATCTCTCCCTGAATGTCTGGTGTTATTGTGTTCACATGATATCATAAAAAGTCTTGGAAAAATGTCACTTAGGAAAAATATAATTTTTACTTTTAAGAAGCATAGCAAAGTTTTGAGGACACTGAAAATCTAATTATGTCTTTAAGAAAATCCTAGGGGAGAAGGCAATGGCACCCCACTCCAGTACTCTTGCCTGGAAAATCCCAGGGATGGAGGAGCCTGGTGGACTGCAGTCCGTGGGGTTGCTAAGAGTCGGACACGACTGAGTGACTTCACTTTCACTTTTCACTTTCATGCATTGGAGAAGGAAATGGCAACCCACGCCGGTGTTCTTGCCTGGAGAATCTCAGGGACGGGGGAGCCTGGTGGGTGGCCATCTATGGGGTCACACAGAGTCAGACACGACTGAACTGACTTATCAACAGCAACAAGGGAAAATGAGGACAATTTTAGAGGATGAACCTTATCATATTTTCTTTTAAGGATCTCTTTTATGTGTTTAATAATAAGAAACGTGCTAACAATGACATTTGAGCCCTGCACTTCTGATCATACTCCAGTATGTTTTTCCTCAGTCTTTTTATGAATATTAAATGAATTTATGTTCTCTTTTTGATGAGAGAGTTTCAAACTTAGATTTTGCATCTTTCTTCTATCAGATCCTTCTAAACGGCTTTCATTTGGGCACATAATTTCTCTCACTAAACTCCTACCATCTTACTAAATTCCATTGCATTTTCCAATTTCCAGATTTATTTTCCTTGATAAACTAGTATGATTTTCCTGATTTTCATTTATTTTCTTGCCCACTTCTGAAATGGAACTGCGTGGGTGTTTCAATTCTGGCTCTAGCTTTTTATAATGAACCACCCAACTTAAATATATTTTCACTGGTGACTAACTACCTGGACCTTTGTCTCCCAACTCCTCCTGCATCCCTTCTAACACATGGTTCACCAGATTTACTTGTTGCCCTGCATTGTTGGATCCAAAATAGATTTACACATGGAAACACAATGTGGTATAGGTGTTTGGAATAGAAAATTTTTGGAAAATGTTTGAAGGTATAGTCTTATACCTGTAATTCAAAAAGTTCTGTTACAAAAACAGATCAAATACTTGATGCATTTTTCTCAAATGTGCATCTTTCATAGTAATCCACACACCTATGGACACCTTATCTTTGATAAAGGAGGCAAGAATATACAATGGAGTAAAGACAATCTCTTTAACAAGTGGTGCTGGGAAAATTGGTCAAAAACTTGTAAAAGAATGAAACTAGATCACTTTCTAACACCACACACAAAAATAAACTCAAAATGGATTAAAGATCTAAGTTTAAGACCAGAAACTATAAAACTCCTAGAGGAGAACATAGGCAAAACACTCTCCGACAGAAATCACAGCAGGATCCTCTATGATCCACCCCCTAGAATTCTGGAAATTAAAGCAAAAATAAACAAATGGGATCTAATTAAAATTAAAAGCTTCTGTTCAACAAAGGAAAATATAAGCAAAGTGAAAAGACAGCCTTCTGAATGGAGAAAATAACAGCAAATGAAGCAACTGACAAACAACTAATCTCAAAAATATACAAGCAACTTATGCACCTCAAGTCCAGAAAAATAAATGACCCAATCAAAAAATGGGCCAAAGAACTAAATACACATTTCTCCAAAGACCTACGGATGGCTAACAANGAATCGCCAGTCTATGTCCGATGCAGGATGCAGGATGCTTGGGGCTGGTGCATGGAGAGGACCCAGAGAGATGTTATGGGGTGGGAGGTGGGAGGGGATTCATGTTTGGGAACGCATGTACACTCGTGGTGAATTCATGTCAATGTTTGGCAAAACCAATACAGTATTGTAAAGTAAAATAAAGTTAAAATAAAAATTAAAAAAAAAAGAAGAAAAGAAATATTTCTCCTCATTTATCTTTTGGAACAAATCTGAAAACTTTGCACAGAATGGACATGATGCTCTATTAGATTAGGTCTGCTAGGCAGAGTGCCTGAAGAACTATGGATGGAGGTTCATAACATTGTACAGAGGGTGGTGACCAAAATAATCCCAAAGAAAAAGAAATGCAAGAAGGAAAAGTCGTTGTCTGAGGAGACCTTACCAATAACTGAGAAAAGGAGAGAAGCATAAGGCAAAGGAGAAAGGGAAATATGTACCCAACTGAATGCGGAGTTCCAGAGAACAGCAAGGAGAAATAAGAAAGCCTTCTTAAGTGAACAGTGCAAAGAAATAGAGAAAACAACAGAATGGGAAAAGCTAGTGATTTCTTCAAGAAAATTGAAGATACCAAGGGAACATTTCATGCAAAGATGGGTACAATAAAAGACAGAAATGGCAAGGACCTAACAAAAGCAGAAGATGTTAAGAAGTTGTGAAAATAAACAGAAAAACTATACAAAAAAGGTGTTAATGATCTGGATAACCACAATGGTGTAATCACTCACTTAGAGCCAGACATTCTGGAGAGTAAAGTAAATCAGGCCTTAGGAAGCATTACTAAGAAGAAAGCTAGTGGAGGTGATGAAATTACAGCTGAGCTACAAAAAATCCTAAAAGATGATACTGTTAAAATTCTGCACTCAATATGCCAGCAAACTTGGAAAACTCAGCACTGGCCACAGGATTGGAAAAGGTCCATTTTCATTCCTATCCCAAAGAAAGTCAATGCCAAAGAATGTTCAAACTACTATACAATTGCATTGATTTCACATACTAGCAAGATAATACACAAAATCCTTCAAGCTAGTCTTTAGCAGTACACGAACCAAGAACTTCCAGATGAACAAGCTGGATTTAGAAGGTGCAGAAGAACCAGAAATCAAACTGCCACCATCCACTGGATCACAGCAAAAACAAGAGCATTCCAGAAAAACATCCATCTACTTCACTTCTGCTTCATTGACTATGCTAAACCTTTGACTGTGTGGATTAAAACAAGCTTAAAAAATGGAAAATTCTTAAAGTGATGATAATACCAGACCACCTAAACTGTCTCCTGAGAAACTTGTATACAGATTGAGAAACAACAGTTAGAACCGGACATGAAACAATGGACTGGTTCAAAACTGGGAAAAGAGTAGGTCAAGGCTGTATATTGTCACCCTGCTTATTTAACTTCTATGCACAGTACATCATGTAAAATACTGGGCTGGATGAATCACAAGCTGTAATCGATATTGCTGGGAGAAATACCAAAAAACTTACATGCAGATGGTGAGCTTCCCTGGTGACTTAGATTGTAAAGAGTCTTCCTGCAATGTAGGAGACCCATGTTCAATCCCTGGGTCAAGACGATCCCCTGGAGAAGGGAATGACAACCTTCTCCAGAATCCTTGCCTGTAGATTTCCATGGACAGAGGAACTTTGTGGGATACTATCTGTGGGGTCACAAAGAGTTGGACATGACTGAACAATTAACACTATAGGAAGCAGATGATACCACTCTAATGGCAGAAAGTGAAAAGGAAAAAAGAGCCTCTTGATGAAGGTGAAAGAAGAGAGTGAAAAAGCTGGCTTTAAACTCAACATTCAAAAATCTAAGATCATGGAATCTGGTTCCATCACTTCATGGCAAATAGGTGGAGAAAAATTGGAGGCAGTGACAGATTTTATTTTCTTGGGCTCCAAAATCACTGTAGACAGGAACTGTAGCCATGAATATAAGAGACACTTGCTCCTGGGAAGAAAAGCTATGAGAAACCTAGACAGCATATTGAAAAGCAGAACTATCAGTTTGCTGATAAAGGACCGTATAGTCAAAGCTATGGTTTTTCAAGTAGTCAGGTGCAGATGTGAGAGTTAGACCATAAAGAAGGTTGAGCACTGAAGAATTGATGCTTTTAAACTGTGGTGTTGGAGACTCTTGAGAGTCCCTTGGATTGCAAGGAGATCAAACCAGTCAATCCTAAAGGAAATCAACCCTGAATATTTATTGGAAGGACTGTTGCTGAAGCTGAAGTTAGGTGAGGTGAAGTCCTCAGTCGTGTCCGACTCTTTGCGACCCCATGGACTTCTCCATCCATGGGATTCTCCAGGCAAGAATACTGGAGTGGATTGCCACTTCCTTCTCCAGGGTGTCTTCCCAACCCAGGGATCGAACCCGGGTCTCCCACATTGGAGGCAGACTCTTTAACCTCTGAGCCACCAGGGAAGCTGAAGTTAGTGCAGCTCTAATTAGATCATATTGTAGAGACTGACATGGATACATGGTGAAAATGTTTTTCTGAGACAAAAGTGCTAAGGATCACTTAAACTCAATTTCCAGGAAGCAACTTAGCTACCACATGAAGAGAGTCAAATAGAGATTGAAGCCAATAAAGTAGACCTGAGGGATAGAGAGAAAACATCAAGGCCTTGCTGGTTGCTTTTGAAACTCTGGATTCAGCTTCACATGAAAAATTTGTTGAACTTTTCAAGGATGTATTCTTCATTTCATTTCAGTTCAGTCTCTCAGTCTTGTCTAACTCTTTTTGACCTCATGGACCACAGCATGCCAGGCTTCCCAGTCCATCACCAGCTCCTGGAGCTTGCTCAAACTTATGTCCATTGAGTCAGTGATGCCATCCAACCATCTCATCCTCTGTCATCCCCTTCTCCTGCCTTCAATCTTTCCCAGCATCAGGGTTTTTTCCAGTAAGTCAGTTCTTCCCATCAGATGGCCAAAGTATTGGAGTTCCAGCTTTAGCATCAGTCCTTCCATGAATATTCAGGTCTGATTTCCTTTAGGATTGACTGGTTTGATCTCCTTGCAATCCAAGGGACTCTCAAGAGTCTTTTCCAACACCGCAGTTCAAAAGCATCAATTCTTCAGCACTGAGCTTTCTCTATAGTCCAGTTCTCACATCCATACATGACTACTGGAAAAACCATAGCTTTGACATCTTTTTGAAGTTGCTTCATTTATTTTTTGCTTAAATGAATTTCTGTTATGTTTCTATCAATCGATGTTTTAATTACCAGGATTTCTCTGATTGATGATGATGATAATACAAAAGGAAAAAAAATAATAAAGATTTTCTTAAGGAAATATTTTTCTTCCTTTGTGCTAAAAGTAAGATTTACAGAAGTTTAAAGATTTTTGTCATATTTGAATTGTTTTTTCCTAATCCTAATTTGCAGAGACACTGCCAATGAGCCCTCACAAACCACATTGTGCATTGGCTGTAAAATATTGTACTAATATGTCACATTTCTATATACTCCTACAGCAGGATTATCTTTAGCATATGAATGTATGTTTATTTTTTTTAATTTTAATTTTTACTTTATTTTGCTTTGCAATACTGTATTGGTTTTGCCATACATTGACATGAATCAGCCACGGGTGTACATGAGTTCCCACTCCTGAACCCCCCTCCCACCTCCCACCCCATATCATTTCTCTGTATCGTCTCCGTGCACCAGCCCCAAGCATCCTGTATCCTGTATCGAACATAGACTGGCAATTCGTTTCTTACCTGACAGTATACAGGTTTCAATGCCATTCTCCCAAATCATCCCACCCTCTCCCTCTCCCACAGAGTCTAAAAGTCCGTTCTATACATCTGTGTCTCTTTTGCTGTCTAGCATAGAGGGTTATCATTACCATCTTTCTAAATTCCATGTATATGTGTTAGTATACTGTATTGGTGTTTTTCTTTCTGGCTTACTTCACTCTGTATAATCGGCTCCAGTTCCATCCATCTCCTTAGAACTGATTCAAATGTATTCTTTTTAATGGCTGAGTAATACTCCATTGTGTATATGTACCACAGCTTTCTTATCCATTCATCTGCTGATGGACATCTAGGTTGTTTCCATGTTCTGGCTATTATAAACAGTGCTGCGATGAACATTGGGGTACATGTGTCTCTTTCTATTCTGGTTTCCTCGGTGTGTATGCCCAGCAGTGGGATTGCTGGGTCATAAGGCAATTCTATTTGCAATTTTTTAAGGAATCTCCACACTGTTCTCCATAGTGGCTGTACTAGTTTGCATTCCCACCAACAATGTAAAAGGGTTCCCTTTTCTCCACACCCTCTTCAGCATTTATTGCTTGCAGACTTTTGGATCTCAGCCATTCTGACTGGTGTGAAGTGGTACCTCATTGTGGTTTTGATTTGCATTTCTCTGATAATGAGTGATGTTGAGCATCTTTTCATGTGTTTGTTAGCCATCCGTATGTCTTCTTTGGAGAAATGTGTATTTAGTTCTTTGGCCCATTTTTTGATTGGGTCATTTATTTTTCTGGACTTGAGGTGCATAAGTTGCTTGTATATTTTTGAGATTAGTTGTTTGTCAGTTGCTTCATTTGCTATTATTTTCTCCTATTCAGAAGGCTGTCTTTTCACCTTGCTTATAGTTTCCATTGTTGTGCAGAAGCTTTTAATTTTAATTAGATCCCGTTTTTGCTTTTATTTCCAGTATTTTGGATCATAGAGGCTCCTGCTGTGGTTATTTATTTTTAAAGTTCAAGTACAGAACATCAAAAGGGCACTACATTTGTTTAGAAGTCCCAACTCTCTAATCCTATTTTCTATGACAGAAAAAAACTGCAGAGATTTAATTGCAGATAATTTTTTTGAATGTTTATGTAAAGTCTTCCAATTCTGTTTCTGTTCTTAGCATAGGTTAAAAGTCTCTGTTTTTATCATAATACCTAAATGTCAGGGAATTAGTACTGAGGACACAATTGTGCACCTGTCACATAGTGGGTTTTTAATTATATTTCTGATCTTGTGGATCTTTGTGCTCAGAGTCGGTCTGAAGCAGTGGTACCCGGCAGAAGAATAACATGGGGTTTTTAAAAACATATAGTTAATATCTGAGTCACAGTCTATAATAATAATAGGTTTATTTTTCCCTATATGATCTGTAATCTCAACCACAAACCCAGAGCCCTTCTATGTAGAAAGGTGAGGCACCCAGCATCCTTCACAGCAGTCATGAAATTGCCCAATAAGACGATATGAAGGCTTCAAAATGGTGGTGACATTAGGTCTTTCCATGGTATTGACAGAAGCAAAACAGGAAAGCAAAGCTCTTGTTATTGTTCAAAGTGTGCCATACTAAGTGCATGTAGATATAGAAATCATAAACTTTAAAGACACTTAGAGCACAGTTAGAAAATTTCCTCACTTCTCACTCCTTACTACTGTAATGATTCTTCTCCATTAAATCATAAAATGATGTATCTATTGTTCTGACTTCTGGAGGAATAGAATAACAAACAAAGTTAATTAACCTATAAAAATTTTTTTTTTTTANATAAAATGTTTTTTTTTTTTTTAATAACTCTTTGGGTCATTAAGACAGTATGAAAAAGCTCAAAATAACTTGTAAAAAATACCCCAGGATTTATAAGAAGGTCATAAGTGGGTAATTCATCATCAGAAATACAACAGACTTCACTTTCTTTTGTTACTTCTGATGAAATGTATTGAGAAAATGCATATGAAATGAGGTAGTGTGTAACAGAATCAATGCATTATAGCTGCACCTTGTGTGTTCCTTGAAGTCAAATATGTTAATATGCTAACAAATGCCCTATTCTTGATACCTTATCCACAAAAACTTGGCTGAACATGTAAAAACACCAAATCATCTTATTTATGCCTATAGACAGAGCAATGATTTAGCAGGTTTACCAAAATGTTTTCGTCATATGTACTGTAAATCACTGTTTGATGTCCTCTGACCTTACAGAATATAAAATGTCAAAATTACACATAAATACTTTATCATCTGCAAAGAGTTTTTACATGTATTACTTCATTTGTC